>JAWWEQ010027265.1:0-24773 GCA_035583055.1 Torymus tubicola
GAGATTTTTTTGAAAATCAAAACCTAAATGAATTTTTTTAGGTTATAAAATGATCTAGGCCTGTTCTGGGATTTATATACCGATACTTTGTACAATAAAAAGGTATTTCCATAAATTTTTCGGTGACGATACCTTTGAATCTGGAAAAATTAAGGGTAACATATGGGATAGTTACGATGCGATTTAAGGGATTTTAAAAGAAAAAAAAATTTAACCTCTCGATTCACCAGAGAACTACCCATATATATGTATATATGTTAAATCATTTGCAATTTCAATAATTATTTTATTTTTCAACCCTTTGTACGTATACGCAGAAATATTGCGTTTGTTTTTGTTGTACATTTATGTCGTTTACATTTAATAGCATGTAAATTAAAACTTTTCTACGGCACATGCGACTGATACTGATAACAAATAACTAAATAATAATATCACTGTTCGTTATAATGTTCGTAATTATTTATTTATATATGTGCAAAAACTAAATTATTCTATGTCAAAGGCCAAATAAATAACTGCCTATCGCCAATATCAACGAAAGACGACCAGACTTTTGTTGATTTTGTCAAATACATTTTGTAAATATTCACAATAACATCACATATTGGTCGAAATTATTTATTTCTCCAAATATAAATTCACCAAGTATTATTTTCTACATTTTATTTGAGAATTTTCAACAAATTTGAACACTGCGGATTCTTTCATTATTTATATTGCAACCGATGTATTTATAATGCCATCGTACGAAAATATTAGTAAAATTGTCCGTTTCATCAAACCTTACAAGTATTTCTAAAAATTATCAAAAAACAGCAGCGATTACAATCAACCACATATACAATTAACGATTCATTCGAAGTTCAAACTAATCGCAAAAGAGTGATTATATACTAGAACTCAAAAGAACCATCCTACCGCTCACACCGCATCCCGCAGCCATAGGTTATTAACCGCGGTTACCCACACACTCACACACACACACAGACATGAGCAAAATATATATATACGCACGTACAGGGAAGCCGCGCGTTAAAACAACAAGACGCGATTTGAAGTCTCCCCCGTCGGCCCCTGTATACACGCGAAAAAGCGCTGTGCGAGAGTAATTCGTTTGCCTAGCGAACGCGCCAGAAATCCAAACACACGCACGCAGGAGAGGGGGAGAGACTAATTACCAAAGACAACAATCGTGACGACGACGTCGATGACGACGGTGATGAACCTTTTTTCGGTTAATCCACGAAGAGAATCCTTAAATTGAGGATGATAGAGAAGAGACGTATAGGTCGTGTGTTTTCAAGGCGCATTGTGCTCTAATGGACGAGTGGTATATAGGAGTAGTTTTATCGGCGTAGCTAACGCGATGGGGATGCGTGCGGCAGTATTGTGGGATTGATTTTGATATGGCGTTTAGCTTGAATGATGGTATTAAGGGTGCAGGCTTGTTTAATTTATGCGGTTGAATGGGAATCCGTATATAGAGGAGGGAAAGTATATATAAGTGAAAATGAAACCTTAAATCTATACTCGGCTCTCGAGTGTTTTTTTTTCTTTGCTTCCAAATAATCTAAATAATAAGTCTCTTACTTCGGAGATTAGATTTTAGCGTTTATATTAAAAAATAAAAGTAAAGGTCGAAGAAGTGTATGTGTTCGTGCAAAATATAAAAATATGTATTTTTTTATATGTCGAAATGTATATAGTAATGGTAAGCCAAAATGGTGTATACTATATTATTGATATTTTATAATACTAGAAGAGTGTATTATCTTCGGATCCTGAGTTACGCTCAAACTTTGGTATATTTCGCTTATCGTAAATTTATTTCGAAAAAGTTTTTAAAAAAGCTTTTTTTTAACGCTAGAGAAAGTAACTTTCATTTGATTTTTTTCACGATCGAAAAGGTAATATCTCTAATACTTCCAATAAAATTTCCTGGTGTAAAGTTTAAAGTATATAATTAATTTTCAATTCGTATGTAGAGAATTGTCAATTCCTTTTGGGTGTGTGTATGCGTGTGCGTGTGCGTAATTGGTGTGTGAGACGGTTTTAGTATAAGACGGTCAGACAATATATCACAATAATTATTAATATATTGTATAGCGAAAGACTGTAGCACCGCTCGGCTTTCCGCTAATCGTCCTAACATTGTAATAATTGTACTTTTTACCCATTCTTATCGTGTATATAATTTTTATATATATGCAGACACCATGCATAAGTAACAGTAACAAAACTAACGCTTTTTCAACACCATTCGTTATATTTTTCGCTACCCAAGATCTCGTAAAAATTCCATTTAGGTATAACGCGACAATGCGTCACTGATATATAATAACTTTAAACTCGTGTCACGCACCCCGTCGTATATCCCAAATAAGACTTCCTCGATCGGCAAACACCGCAGTGTGTCATTTCTATTTACCAACCCTTCCACCCACCCTATACCATACACATTCAATTATACGCGCACACACAACCATTCAACCCTTTCTTCGGTCTCAATCACATTATCGTATGAAATGATTACCCAACAATATACACACATACATACATGCACACTTACGCATTCTCCCATCATATATATACACACACACACACAGTTCGCGAGCACTTGCACGTTGAACACAGTAAAACGTGCATTATATCACGCGCCACGCCTCTGGGATCACGATATCAATGTCGCCCCGGGATACTGGCGCTGACAGCGCAATTATCTCTCCTCACACTTGCGGTGCTCGCTCTCGAAATCTCACCCACGCGCCCCCCTTGACTTACGCCATTGTGCTCCGCGTCGTTATTATCTTCCGCCCGAGCCTCTCTCTACTCTCGCGTGTTATATACGTGTATACCACACGGCTGCCAAGTGACGTAGTCTATATATATAGGATGCGACTGCGTAGGCGAGGAGAAGAGAGGATGAGATTACGATTGGCTTTTGCGTCGATGGTCTTTTTGTTAGGAGGAAATCATTATTATACGGTGCGGTGATTTTTTTGTTGTATAGAAGGTGTGGAATTATGTGGTGCGTTGTATGGGAAGTGCTGAATAAGAGATTATATATAGGTGTGTACGTTATACGTACATGAAGAATTTACTATTCTCTGGTGATTATTTTTTTCTATTTTGGTTACTGATTATCTTACAATTGATAATATGAAACTGGTGTAACTTTCGAAATAATAAAAAGGTATAGGCAGTGACTTATTGGCATGATTTTGATATTTAATATATTTAAAAGAAGGTATGTGAGATAAAGGTTATTACAATATGTAACATAATGATAATAAGTACTCAACTGATTAATATACTTCGTGTTGCTTCAAAATGAAATTTACATTTTTTAAGCTTATTCTCATTGTTACCGTTTGTAAAAATGTGTAACAAATGATTTTTCTTTGAATTTTTATATTTTTTTTATTACATGAATTATGATTATAAATTTTCTTGGTAAATTTAATTTTTACAAAATCTGAGAAAACCTCACACGCTAAATATGTATAATTTAATGAATGCGTATATCAAAGGTCGACAACGGCGTATAATTTATTAAAATCCAGCACAGTGATTCATTAAAATATTTAATCACAGCATAATTATAGTTAATGCACAAAATACGACCTCTAAAATAATTTCAATTTATTTACATCATCCTCCAGCCTCCCTTAAAGCCCGACAAACGCAAACCCATCTCATAAAAATATTACCTCGCAGTCGCACCGCAAGGCGCGTTGTTAAAGAACAGATCCTCCAGAAATCCTCGCTCCCTCTCTGTCGTACGCATACTCATGCAAACACAAGAACCCCACCTCCTTATACCCGAGAAAACTTTATCATCCTTATTCCGTACGTCATTTTCGCAGAACCGCGCGAAGAAGAAGAAGAAGACGACGAAGTAGTATAGTATAGCTCCACTCTTGCGCGCTCGCGTGAGCTCTTCTCGTTACTTTAATTAGGTGGCAGTTTATGACCTTAGGCGGCGATTTGGGGAAGCGTAAAAGCGCAAGCGCGCGCAGCCGCGCCGCTATAATAAGGATCAGCCTCCCTCCGGGGGTGGGGGCTACAGATCAAACGACGCTCGTGTCGCTTTTGCTTTAACGCAGTTGTTGCGCGCGCCAGAGAGAGAGAGAACGAGAAACACGCACCTGTCAGGTTAAAATATAATCGAGAAAATCAAAGGCGGACGCGCCCGCTCGGGCGAGAGATTTCGCCCCTCGTATAGCGGATGGTGTATTACCAGCGTGAGATAGAGAGAGAGAAGGAGAGAGATAAGAGAAAAAGGTGTGGAGAATGTAGATGTATATTATATAGGTGTATATGTATAAAGGGAAAATGTTCTAAACCGACAGAGAGAGAGAGAGAGAGAGAGAAAGAGTGAGTAATCTCACGCACAGGGGATGATGATAGTGACGGCTGTCAGAGAGAACGAAGAGGTATGAGGTCGAGTGTAGAGCTAAAGTAAATAGAATGTTTGTGGGAATTGGGAATTGAGATTTTTAACACCTCCGGCGTATTAAGTGATAAGGAATATTATTAGCAAAAGATGACGTGTTTTTTTTTGATCAATTAAAAAAATTTCGTAACATTTTTAATTTTTTTTATAAAAATGAAAAAATAGATTTATTTGTTTTTATTAATTTCTATTTTTTCATATAATCGTTTAGAAAATAAAACACAACATTGTTCTTTAATATAAAATGTTTAAAAATATAACATGTTTTTTTTGTACTAAAGTTTAACGAAGTATTATATTGTATAATGCATTCGTTGTTTTAATTTGTCGCATTTATCCAAAATATTTTACAGTTTGCAGACATCAAGAAGGATGATCTCATTTGGAAAAATTAAAAATTTTCAAAACGATTAAAAAATTTTTAATTTGCAAAGTTTTTCACTCGCCATACTCTACTTACCACAATTACATCCACAATTTACATAGAAAAACATAAACCCGCTCTGCCCCTTTTAATCCCCCTCCTCCATGCAATTCCAAACGTACGATATTTTTTAACGCCAATACATCGCCTTCTCCATTGCGAGCAACCGGAATCCCAATTTCAAAAAGCCTGGATCACTCGTCAAGATCAAACCCTGCATACAGCAATCCACCAGCGTACTCAACGGAACCTCGAGCGCTTCACGAAGCCGTTATAGAGACAGCTTCATCACACCGTATCATACATACAAACGCGGGTATAGGTATAATAACACCCGTATCTACTCATCGCGTGCATTACGCAAAGTGACAGCTCGACTCTCCGATACTAGGGCGTTACCAGGACGCGCGCAAACGGGAAGCCTTCTACCGACGTATCTATCTATCTCTCTCTCAGAGTTTGATTAAAAGACACACTCACGCAGGTGTATTATACGAGTGTGTTTATACGTATATATATACATATGCGCTATATACACGTCGAGATTTGAACGCGCGCGGCGGAAAGCTACACTAATGCATTGATGCAAGTAACGAGCGAGAGTTCGAGGAATTACCGACTGTGTGCGGTTCCGAGAAGAGACGGGAGAGATTGTGAGAACGTTGGATGGATAATTTTGCGATTTTAAGCTGAGTTTTATATATAAGAGTGCGGTGAAGGTGAAAAGTCTAGGATGTTTTAACTTTTCAGTAAATTTAATAAAGTGAGTTATTTTTAAAAGAACGATAGATAGATAGTAAAAAGGAATTTAAAGATGAGTTTTTAAAAAGTTATCAGGTAAGATTCGCGTTAAATAATCGCGCAGATTTATTTATCTAATGTGAGTTCTGTTTAGTACAGTGTGCACGTAAACGTTTTCGATAAGTAGAGTTACTGGTGAATCTTATAAAAAACATCGTATAAAATTTATAGATGAACGTGAAATTCAATCATATTTAAAAAAATGGGATTTGCTCCAAAATAAGCATAGAATTATACTTCAGTATACACTATAATTAGTCGAAAAATCAAACGATTTTGCTGTTAAAGCACATCAAATAAAAATTCAATCTTCACGAAGTAATCCAACAGCAAGTTAAATAATATAACTATAAGAAATTCGTTATAAAACATATAATTTTGTCTAGATCAGAGTACTATCAAATCTATATTTTCTCCACTGTATATTTAAAATATATATTTAGTGATACTTTATTTTCTAATTTCAAAAACTATATTGTTATAAAAAAATTATACTATGCTCCACAGTAACTTTTATAATAAATTAACTATATTTTTGGCTCAGTGCATTAAGAATCGCGACCAGGTCCCCAGACAAATAAAAAAATTCTTTCGCAAAACTGTATTTCCTCCATGGCAACGAAACCGAACCAAAAAAAAAACAGTCCATCTCACCGTATACCTACCCCCAAAACCTCCCAATCAAAAACCCTCTCACTGCGCGCTCGCGCGGCAGCTCCAATAATTCAGCGGCGCAAAAAGACGACTACACCGAGCGCGCGCGCGCCTCTACAAAGGCATCCGAACATTCCGAATCGACGACTCGTTCTCTGCTTCGTCGATATATATATATAGGTGTATATACGGCTGCCGGCGGCGGCGGCGGCGCTGGAAAAAAATTCGAAAAGAGAAGAACGCGTATACGGCGTCGAGAGAGAGAAAAAGTATATATATCGTTGCACAGTAGACGACGGGGAGGAAAACGACGGCGGAAGCGCCCCACCGACGTGTAGGGGACGAGAGCGCTGATTGGTCGATACGAAGGTGAAAGCAGGGCGTGGCGTTGGGAGTCCCGCGTTGCGTTGGATTCCCCTCCAAGCGTACTGGATTCCCCTCTCCAATGGAGGGTCTATATACAGCGCTGCTCTGCTGCCGCCGCTGCTGCTGCTGCTCATGCTGTCTGTTAGCAGGCGAATCAATCGCTTTGAGAAAAAGAGAGAGAGAGAGAGAGAAGTTTACGCCGATGTCGTTTTCCTATAGAAAGGAGGGCGAGTTTTTCGAGCCTTTTGTGCGATTTGAATAATTATAATAGCGAGCGACGGAGGAGATTGATATGTTAAACGGGTGTAATAGTGTTATGAAGATGATGACGCTAATAAGGGCGATGTCTATATACATTTTCACTGCTGGTTCTTATATTTGAGCTTGTTAGAAATTTACGAATAAACTTTGAGATTTATAATTTTTATATATTTTTCATACTTGTATTTTAATGAGTTTGTTTTAATAAATAAATTTTATAATATTATGAGGAAATCGCCATATCGAAGTAAACCATACATTTATACGTTTTATAAAATCCGATAAATATATTTAATTTATTAAGCTTTTAAAACTTTCTAAATTCTATAATGATATATAAAAGACACTATTTCTGTATATCATTTCCGTCAATTTTTTTATTTCTCTATCTTTAATAATTCATAATACAAAAGAAAGAAAACGAATTTATTGAACTCGCCGTTTTAAGATAATTTCAGTATAGAACCAAGAGAGCCGTGTCTCTTTACGCAAGAGAGGAATCTTCACTATAAGCATCTCCATCCGCTATATACAAAACCCTTTCACGCTGCACAGACAGGCTGATTTCTTTATATAATATGAATTTATTATATATTCACCGTCTCGCGCGCCAAAGACTCGAGAGCGACTCTTCGCTTCGCGTACAAAACGTTCAACATCATACAAAAGCGTCTCGTCTTCCCTCATTACAGCATTACAAAGAATCGCGCGAGCGCGCAAAAAGAATTTCATCGCAAAAAGATCCTTACAAAAATGTCACCTCCTCTCTCTCTCTCTCTCTCTCTCTCTCTCTCTTCTGCTCGTCAATCCCCACTTCCCTATACCTTCTCTCCCACTCTCTTTACCTCCACCATACCTCACTCACTCTATCTCCCCTCCTCTTTACCCTCACTCCCCACTCATGCGAATCCTACCCCTTGCCGCATCAAGGGTGGAGAGAACGACTGCGCGCTCGCGTATCCGTGTTTAGCGATGGATAATCGCCTCTCGCATTAATGCCGCTCTGTTGTACACTTCGCTCTCTCTCTGTCTCTCGTTCTCTATATACCCCCCGCTTTGATGTGATGCGAGCTTTGACCATCATCGCGCCATCGCGTTCGAGCGAACGCGCGACGTATATATATCGGGGTAAATTCCTACTCGTCGCTCATGCCGCGTGTATAGGATATTATATGCGTGATACATGTACTATATACGCTACAGCGACGGATAATCGAAAGCGACGCGAGTTGGCGGAAGAGTACGTCGAGCGATTCTTGCCGGAGGCGATTTTTCGGGGATACAGAGGGAGATATAGAGGGTTGGAAGATATATGCGGTACCGAGGTGTCGATGCGTAAGGAAGAGGGAAGATGATTGTTTCATGAAGGAAGTGTGCTATGTGTGTACGCTATTATGATATATATATATATATATATATATATGACCATGTATTTTAAGAGATTATTTTTATTGGATACAAGACGGAAATATGTATTTTATGTCCTTGTATTGATATTTCCGTAAAGAGAAAATAATTCTGAATTTTTAAGATTTTAAAGTTATAAACAATACCAATATCTGTGAAGTTTATTGTTAAAAAACTTAAGTTAACTAATGATATAAGCAGGATTTTAACATTTTTGAAAATCAACTTCTGAGATGTTTTCCAGAATACGTTTATGTATTTATGAAAACACTAAGAATTAATCAATACGTCGAAACAATTGATTAGCGATAATATAAGATCCTTTATATAAAAATCCTTTTTGAGAACTATCGTTTTATCGAATATGTAAGCAATCGAATATCGAATTTTCAATAAAAAAACAAACGAAAGACGAATATAGGCGCGCGTAGCGCGCTGATTAACTCTAGTACTAAATATTTTAAAGGCTTCACATTACGTGGTACTATCTTACTTTATTCTTAATAATTTTTGTTTTTATTAGTTCAAACGTTTTTTTTAGTTATAATAATTTATAATGAAATAAATATAAGCGTAAAATGTATAAGGAATTCATTAATGTGATTAGTATTAAAATAAATAAAAACTTATATGAATAGTATAAAAATAGAAATGTAATCAATAATAAGTATATTCATTATTTTAAAGGCATTGAAAACTATTTTTCTTAAACTGCAGTTATCTAAAATAAGTCTAACCTTTACAAACGCTCAACCTGCACTTTAAAAGCTATTCGCATTTCCACAATAGAAGAGAAACATAAACTTATCTAAATCGACATCGTGTTGTAAAAATTATCGTAAAATCCATTTAAAAGCTTCCAAACACAAACAGAACTGAAATGCAGACCTCCCGAGTGTTTTTATCGACCGCAGCCGCGTGAACCAAAGAGACTCGCTTTATTCGACTACAATTCACTCGGATTCTTCGGGGCTTCAACCCCTAAAAAGGAAACTCACGCGCTGGCGGCGGCGGCGGCGGCTTTCTTAAATCTTGAATTTTACAATGTCTCGTAACAGCCACGTAATAATTTCAGTAATCCCTCGGCAAACATCGACCTCCCGATTTTTTGCTCCGTGCACTTGCCGACATTCGTTTCACCGTTTCGATGCTTATCTCTCACTTTAGGGATGTAAACATGATGGAGAACAAAAGGTACACCGATGAAAAAGTTTATACCTGCGATGTGAATTTTAAACGTTTACCTGCGCGATAATTTTTAAAATATTATTTTATTTATTTTTAAATTGAATTTTAATTTCTACGCATACTTTCCTAAAAACAAAAAAGTAATAAATGTAGGTTATATATCGCAAATTCGAATTTTTAAAAGATTTGTAGTGCATTGCATTGTGACAATTGTTTTTATTCTCACCATGCTTATTAGATAACAAAATAATGTAAGACTCTAACAAAACTTACGTAAAAGTTCGCAATAAAATTAGAAACTTTTGTAAAAACAAATATTTTATATCTCCACACTCGACCTCTACTTTACCGCAACGGCTGTGCTAATCCATTAAAACTCCATCTTAAAACCGTCAAAAATCACAACGACCACATTTCCCCAATTTTTTTTTACTCCATTCCTTTTTTTTTTTTTACATATAACATCGCTTGTTCTGTTTTGTTAAACCTACTTCTCAGTTTGCTCAGCCAAGCGGCGGTTCTCCCCGGCAAAGGGTATACGTAGCGTATACACACATTTATACATTATCAACCCTCCCGTCCATTTACAAGTTTTTCCTTTTTTTTTGCCCCGTTGCGTTTTTACGATACGTATAATATAGGCACGCTTATCCTTCATTGTTTAGCTATAACGACGTTACGCAAACTTCTATGTATATATAGCGGCCGATGAGTTATACGGTCGACGCGTGCAAACAGTCATAAAAGTTGCGGCGGCCTGTGAGCTCGGGGAGGGATTATATATACCTTTGGTTTGCCGCTGCACTTGGCGCACGCCCTGGTACACGGTAGGTTTAAGGGGATGGAGCCAGTGTTAGAGATTGTGGCGAGAAAATCGGAAGGAAATGATAAGTCTTTTTCAATGGATGTTAGTCTGAATTGATATACCGACATTTTTCCGTTCGGATTATTTATTATTAATAAATACTTTAATACGCGGTTTTGTAGGTTTTAAATTGTGCGGTATAGATATAAACAAAAGCGTTTTATTAAAGAATTATATTTTTCAGGAAAAGTTACTGTACAGGATGCCAACGAGTAGCCTCATCTAATCTCTTCTGTATCAATGTATGCCATACTGTAAAATAAAAATTAAGCATCAAAGATTATACTTGTTTTTTTTTTTTCATGTTAAGGTAATGCGCCGGCTTTGTTTGATATAGACACGCATTTTTATCCATGAGGTAACATTAAACATATTACGTAATCTTTGAATACGAGCAGGATATTCACCTTTAACAACATGATTTCTTTTGAAATTAAATCTTATTCTACTTTTTTAATATGTTTTTTGCAATGTGTTGAATTTAGTATCTTATTTTGTCCGAATTTTTTCTTTACTAAGGACAGATTTTCTATACGCACTTTTATGTACATTGTACAGGCTTTGATATAAGTACACAATTTTCAGTATCGCACTTTACATACTGAGATAACGTTTCTCATCTTCTATGTTGTTCAATAATCGAGGAAAACCTATCTGAAGTTTTCATGTGAGTCTTTTATAGCTTATCTCACTGTCGGAACCCAATCCACCTTAGACTGTAGATTCCCACCGGCGCAAGGAAGAAAGATTTAAAATTAATCATAAAAATTATACTATATCCAAGTATTTATAAAAATATAAAAGCACACTTGTGTAAAATCTTAGCTCATAACAACCGCCATAACTCGTATAATCTTACGTAGACGGAGATTCGATAATACTATAGCTATATACTTAATGTGTATATACATACGGTTGCATTGTCACATAACCCCTGCGTTCTCACATCTCAACTCTATATAAACACGTCTTCCTGATAACATTTGCGTTTTTGCAACGTGCAGCCGCACGTGACGGATCGCACGTCTCAACGTGCATTTCATATGCACACGCGCGTATATAAGTAGTGGCGAATCTTCGCATGCGCGAGAATTTCGCGTATACTGGGGACGCCATAAAAGCAACGACTCATTGTCATGCAGATATAAAGGCGACAGTGCACGCGTATACGTAAACGTTTTGTTTTTTTAATATATCGGTAGGGACTCTCTAAATGTAAAATATATGGAGTGAAACAGTCGATGTTTTAGAAATAAAAGTCGTATACTGCCGAAATTGTGTTTTAGTAGTACATGCCTATTAACTTTTTAAAAATAGCAATATTGAACTATTAAAAAAATGTTAATATACACTATAAAAAATAGTGGATGTCTATTTTGGTAGTATACAACTTTTTAACTTTGGAATATAGTGACCAATTCATTAATGGAGAAAATATAGAGATTGCAGTAGCATTAGAGGACTTTTCGTAGTATTATATACGCACGGTGAAAAGTTTTGTATGCGAAGTAGCTCGAGGATAAATATATGGTATTTTATATTGTAGCTGGTACAATATATAGAAACATATACATCCGACTTTTAGTGGCAGGACTTCCGGCCTATTGAGAAACAGTTTCCTCGCGCGCCAGGAGAGCAGATTAAACAGTTGCATTTCAGTCGAGATGTGAAGGAGAACGCAAAGGACGTTCGTGTACCCATAGTCGACGTTATATCCTTTGGGGCTGTGATAGGCCCTCTAGAATATACATTCGAAGCGGATGAACTATGCCGCAAGTTAATAGGCCTCGGACAATGGAGTCAGAAATGGATGGTGATGTTCACGAGGGTGCAAACGAGTCGGATCTTTTTAAGTATACTTGTGCGAAGCTTCTAGGTTTCCGTTTAGTATATATTGGCTATAAGTATTCTTTTTGACATTCTCTTCTACTTTCCTTTTTAATGTTGTTTTACGAGTTTTTTTTTAATGTATATAGGTATATAAAATGTGAAATAATGTCTCGAATAAATTTGTTATTACTTGCTAAAATAATTTATGTTATGCATCGTATTTTAAGCAAAAAACCTTATATAAAGGCAAAATGTGTGCATTTACGAAAATTGTCATTTCTACGTATATATGATATAGATAACAAATTATTTTATTTACGTTGAAATGAATAAAAACATATATTTCGCGATGTTGACGTTGCAATTTAAAATAAACGCTATATATATTTCAAAGGAAAATAAACTAATAAAACTTGGAAAACGTGGAATATATCAATTTAAATTAAAAATGTGTATTTACTTTGTAGTTAAAAACAGTTTTAATTATTTGTCATTACAATGAAGGGTGTTATATTATTTATTAATTAATGATAATTTGATGAAAATATCTTTCAAAATCCATGAACATCTGGCGAACATATATGCCTATCGCTTCTAAAATAAGTAATTTTCTCATAATTTCATTTGCTAAATATGTACATTTACTACAGCTGTCCTTTAATTTCACATATTTTGTGACTTAATGAATATTATTTATCAACTTCGAAAGTTTGATAAAGTATTTCATGATCATATTTAATATTAAAATATTTCCTATATGACAAGACTACCAAATCGTAAGCATATCTGCAGAAAAGTAAATAATCATATCCTGAATAATACACTTATCCTCACGTTCCAAACTCCAAAAATCTTCTTTTCTCTCTGCCCTCCCTATCTATTTTCCTCTCTCTCTCTCAACCCTTTTCATCTCGAACTACACCCACACTCGCCTTCTCTCTCTATCTTACCATCTCTCTCTCTCCCTCTCTCTCTCATGCTTTATATTTCACAGGGCGGATAATTGAGCCGTCAGCGGCATGCGATCCTCGAGCAGTACGAGGGAGGTGTTCTCGCATTACACGTCTTTTGTGCGCCAGCGATATGGTGGGCGCTCGATAGCGATAAGATGGAGAGAAGGACAGAGGCGGCTTTTATTAACGATGTTCCCCACGATCTTCCGCGATTATACTCGAGGTGACTGTCTTATACGCGTGAAAGTCTGTTTTTGATGAAAGGTAATTTCGTCGTGATTCTTTTGTCTTGCTTTTTTTGTATAAATTTATTTTATTTTTCAGAATGAACGTGAAAGATAATGTATATTGTTTGAATTTAATATTATGATGATATTAATTTAGCAATTTGATAAAAAAAAATTACTGTGAAATTTCAATACAGGCGTTATCACAGGCAACATGTAGGCCAGCGTACTCTACACGAGTGCAGCAAAATTACTCGGGAATCGCACACTTTACGCCTGTGATACGAACGAACATTTTACGAATGGCATAAAGTGGATTTTTGGGCTCGACTGAGGGTGGAGTTGTCAGTATTAATCGAATTAGTGAATTGTGTTTCGTGAGCTGGAAGCAAGTACTACAAACACACAAAACCAAAAAATTGCTAATATAGCTATTGGTGTACATGATATTTGTTATGACACAGGTTTGGATTTTCGCAGTTCTTGTAATTGGAAAGCAAAACTGAAGTAATATTTTTCGGACATAGCAATTAAAGGTACACAAAAATTGTTATCTTTATCTTTTTTGAAAATGTTTAAAGCAAGAAATAGACCGTTTCGCACTCATTTGACATGCATAACCATTAGATTTTTGTATTCTAAATTCAAAATAGTGCATTACGTATCCTGGTAGAAATTTCTCTATCGGAAATGGACAGGAAAATAATAAATAGCTAGTAAAAATAGCTAATTTCTAGGTAGAGATGCAACGATTTTTTCGGTCATATTCTCTATTTAATGGAAATAACATAACCTGAAAATACTTCTACTAAATTTTCTCTGTCATTAGATCATATATTTAAAAACAAATATTAAAAGAAGGTAGCAAACTAAAATGTCAATACAAATTACTCGTGTTTAATTGGTTTATAGTACTGCTTCAGGCAATACAAACGAAAACAATGATTTTTCCGTTTGATTCTGTCTCTCTCACTCCTCGTTTTAATAGTAAACATCTTATTAACCATTTTCTAAGTAAAAAAACTGGCAACTCTAATATCTTTTAAATACTCATAAATAAGCTAATGTAAATTTGTGAAAAAACTGAATCTATTATTCCGCCTATTAAATGGAGAATATGACCGAAAAAATCGTTTCATCGATGGATAAAAATGGACAAGAAAAGTGTCTAGTTTTTAGCAATTTTTGAAGAAACTAGCTATTTATTAGGTAATGTTACGTGTGGCTACACGAACGAATATAAAAAGCACGAAATGAGCAAATGACCTAGGTAGTACTTTTTTGCACCGTGTTTATCACACTTGCTGCGCTCGTGTGCTAACCTCACGGTGCAAAAAAGGACCGCTTAGGGCACGGATAGGCGTGACAACGGGCTTAGGTAGGCAGTGCCATAAAATCGTAATGTACTATTAATACAACAACATACTTAAATCTTCAAAATGTAATAATGGTAGGAAGTTGTTTTCTTTGTGATCATATATCCTTGCCATTACGACGTATACGACTCGAGGAATGCATATACGCTCTAAGGCGCAAGTCGGCTGACTGAATCGGAACTTTTGGCCTATGATGTAGAATATTTGACATATTTCGAAACCATAAATAACATTCGATATTCGAGAAATGTATAATACATAACTTACGAATTCGCATTGAAGTGAAAATTTATTTTTGCATAAATTTTCTTACAATACAAAACAATATTGTTAATAATTTCTTTGAACCATTCCAAATTACCAATCCTAAAGATGGGATTAAAGCCTCCATTATGAAATATTTTGTTCTGTATGTATCTAAAAATTACTTCTACCTCAGAAAAAATCACACAAACAATATAGAATAACATTAATTATAAAACTACTTTACGATAAAGTGAAGAATTCATGATCTAAGATGTACTAGTCCCTTATAGCAATTCCTAATTTCGTTCAACACCTCTAGCTCCGCGCCTAAATTTTCATCAATCACGCTCATCTCCTTACTTGCAGCTTAGCACGCAACCCTATCCTTATGCTTCTCACCCCCTCTCTTTCTCTTTGCCTCTCGGGAGAGGCTAGCAACGCTGGACGGCTTCTCCGCAGCGTGCAGCCAAGCCCCTATTGTCCCAACACCTGCGTCGTCGCGTGTACAGCTTATTTCCTGAGCTGGCCATTGGCCGGCCGAACTGGGCAAACTATCGTGTTGTGCGAAACGCTCGTAATGGTGTGTCCTCATGCCATTAGAGACGCTCGCTTACTTAGCCCGTTAAACTTGTCGATGTCCCTTGTGGGATCTTACGTGACGATGTGGGTGAGTGAAAGGAATTAATTGGCTTTTAAGGTAGTATTTATAATAGTAATTTATATAAATGGACTTGGTTGTACTTATTTCATAGGAAAAATAGATTGGGCTCCAGGTTTCAATGTTAAGGTGAATATTCTATATTACGAGGTTTTTTATTAAGTATAAAACGTATATAATGAAAGGAATATAAATAATGATCAAGTGCGATGTTTTCATCGATAATTTATTTATTGTTTCTCAAAATTGTAAATATAATCTGTCAAAAGAGCACGAATAAGTGTAATTTTCAAAATTAGTTATTCGATCGGAACACGTAAATCTTCATAATACTCGCCCTCTTTCACGGCAAATGGTGGCTCATCATTTTGTGACACCCACACTGCACCCTCAGCACCTTTTTCTAGCATTTGAATAATAGCGGCAGCCACGTTTTTTGGTCTGTAATAAATTGTACGAAATCTTTATTAAATATATTATCAGCATGACCATGCCATTAAGCAAAATGTGACAAATTTATTTATTCAAAGTAGTATTATTTACTATGATATGAATTTTCAAAACAAAAATTATAACAATTTAGGTGAAAATATTTATCTTATGGTATTTAAACTTTTTCACGGCTATTCTGATGCTTCTAAACCTTAACATATGCAAATTATTTACTTTATTAATATTAGAAACTCGAGTAATCATAGTTATAATATTAATTTTTAATACACCCTGGTAGAAATTGACTCAAATGTAAATTACCATAATTAATTAGTGATTTCTTACTCACGGTAAAATGATTTTTACGATTATCCTCAATCATTTACAGAAATAATAATAAACTCAAAATTTCTTAACTCAATCTCAGTATAGTGATTTATCCTTGTATTTAAAAATGTTTAGTTGTAACAAATAGTTTGTCATCCGATTTTATCTCTTTCGTTATCGCCATAATGAATGATTTATTACTAGATTTTTTCTTATAATGGCTTTTTACTTACAAAGTTGACATCTATAGTTTCATCAACTTTGTGGTCATTATAAATACCTGCGCTATTAATAAGAATGTTTACATGTTTCTATTTTTGGACAACTACATCGTAACAATCTAAACACATTAAAAAGTTATTTAAGTAAATGTTTAGTAAGGAATACATTAATTTCTTGTTAATAAAGTATTTACCTGTAAATTCCTTAATATTGGCAACATTACATACGTAATAATAAAATTTCTATTTATCGAATTCTGCTTCCAGTTCACTTATTTTCTTACTCACCACTTCACTATCACATTTAGCAATATCCAATAGGGCTACATACTAATGATATTATATAATTCAAGAAATTAAAAAATACTTATACGGATAATAAAATTTCTCACGTATTTACCTTAGCATTCTTTCTCAACAAGTATTGAATTGTCGCATATCCAATTCCTCCTAAACCTCCGGTTATAATGACCACTTTATCGTTTACATCAATAGTATTATCAAATATTGAGAAAAAATAAATTAATCAACACAAATTTCTTTAAACAATTTTATGTTTTTGATTGTCAACAATTTTAATGGAGTAGAAAGTCGATGTCAGAGTGTACTAATCGTCCGACTGTATGAAGGCAGACAAAATCGCTTTCAGTGTTATAAAAGTTAAGCATGTTATCAGATTCAGTTTTATTTCCACAAAGTAAACTTGTTAAATTTACATTTGCATAATTTGATGATTAAACTTACAAGTATTATTAAATCATTTTTAGTTACTTTTTATGCATAACTAAACTAGTAACGTGCATTTACAATTAGTTTTTCCATACTACAATACTGAATTACTCTTTATAGTAAACAAACCAAGAATTGATTATTTATACTTTATTTATTGTTGTAAAAATTACAACAGTACATAGAATTGGGTATAGTAAATAATTTATTAATATTTACACTATGTATTTTTGCAAACTACTCTCACACTTTATTTTTTAATTGATAATATCTTAAAATTTTGACTCAATATAAATATTAAAAAAGATTTCCAAAGTTCAACTTAGAAGCACTGGAAAATATCTAGTAATATGTAAATTCATAAAAGAGGAAAGCTCGAAATCAAGATTAGAATTTGAAACATATTGTTAAAACGCAAATACAAAAGTTCTCATTATCCAAAAGTTATCTTGAAAAATTTGCGTTCTATTATATAATTTTTGTTTGTGTATAATTACAGCTGAAATTTGAGATTAATTAAAAAATTAACCACAAAAATATTTATGTAAAATATAAAAATAACAGTAACATTATTTTCTTAAAGTTATAAGTACTATTTATTTTGTTATACTTATATTGTTTTTTATTTTAAATTAAAAATTAAATAATTACGTCAAAAATTGATAAGAGATTTTATAAACTGGGAACAGAACTAACACAATGTTTAACTGCCGCACTATAAAATTGAAGTTAACTGGAAAATATGGAATGCCCCTAATGGAAAAATCACTACATTATAATTTCATAGTAATGTAATTGAATATTGAACAACTTATTTATCTTTATACTATTCACAGCTTTATTCTCTCACTCATCAGTATAACACATCGCTTGTTACTAGATTTTGAATGTCTTTGTTGGTTAGCCATTTTAATTAATATTAAAATGCTGAATTAACTATGGTACAAAATGGAGACTTTATGTCATACTTACTGTAGAAAACTGAAAACAATTTTTTTGTCATTTTTCTTCAAACTAGCCAATTCCTACTCAAACGTGATTTACAATTCTACTAAAGTCTCCTCTTTCTAATAAAATAAAGAATAAGTTTTAAATAAAATATATATTTTTCTGTAATTATATAGATGTCAGTACTAAAGAGAAATATATGTAACTATTAATTAAGATAATTAACTAAAAAGCTATTGATAAATTATCAATCTTGAAATTTTTATTGTCTATAAATTTTGTATTGCATACACGTAATAACGAATTAGAATTAATTTTTGTATTCATATATTCGGAATATAAAGTTGTATATATTCGCTAAAAACATAAAGTAACATTTTTTTAATCATCTTGTTAAGTTTTCTCGTAAAATTACGTACGTTTGTATAGTCAAAATACAGAATGGATAAGTTAATACAAGAAATTCAACGTATCGTTTGTATTTTTATTTCACTACAAGTGTCAATGCGCACTTCGCGCGCCCCATCGTGGATCAATCAAATTTCACATGTTCATTTTTTGTATGGGATTTGAAAAACGAACATAGTATTAAGAAGGCCTCTAAATATTTGAAAATAAATAAGTTCTAGTAAAATACTAAAATGTTACTGAAATCTTTAGATAAATCAAAAAGCACAGGAGACGATTACTTATTTGTCTGAAATGAACAATGCTATTCCTAAAATGGAATTCGCATTTTTTCCAAATCATCTATTTCACCTGTATTAAATGGAGGTTCGTTATTGTATGCTAACCAAACGTCACCCGCCTTGCCTCTCTTTATAATTTCTACGATGGCCGAAGCCACATTATCTGGCCTATAAAAATATTTTTTTAAAAATTAATTTTTAAGCATTAATTACTTTAATAAAATAATATAAAAAGGCGAAATACGTTTCCAAGGCCTAATAATTACATTATTAGCGACTGAGTATCGAAATTATTGAAAATGAAGTTCGTCTTTTTTTATATATAAAAGGACTAATATATGATGAAATGTGCACAACTTTTTATAAGCTATTTATATATATTTTTTTGGCTGCACATTTTCCAAATTTGATTTTTCGTTTGTAAGTATAGAATATATTATATTAATATAATCAAACTTATTACTGAAAATTAAAAAAAAAAATCTCTTCCTTTTCCTCAGAAAGGTCACATATAAAATTTTGAAGAAAAAAAGAAGTAAAAAATGTTATCTACAAAATGTGTGAATCTCAATCGCTGATGATGGTAGCTTGTAGAAGTTTGGTAAATTTCATCATATATTTACCATATAAACAATTTTTAATCTCAATAAACTGTATTACGTACTCTTGAGTTAAGTTTTTCGTAATCACATCAAAATGCTTAGGCTGCACGAATGTAAGAGCTCCTTTTTGTAGATTTTCCATTTCAATCAAGTTTGTGAGGGTTAGTCCTGGGCACAGGGCAACAATTCGCACCCCCAGTATTTCGTTATGTCCCTAACAGAAAGTATTATAAATATAGAATCACTTAATCCGTTGTCTCTATGAAATCTAACTAACTCAATTTTAATTATTTTTTCTGCATTACCTTCATTGATCTGACGAAAGAAACGACACCATGTTTTGTTGCACTATATACAGGGAGTAATTCATTATTTACTAGTCCAAGATTTGAACCAATGTTGACTACTACACCACCTTTATGATTTTTGTGTTTTCCCATATTGTCGATTGCAATCATAGTGCCGTGTATCACAGCTTTCTGTAAGTACAAATTACTTACAGTAATAATGCAACATTTTAAGATAAAACCATATTTTATGATAATTTTTATACTTACTAAGTTTACGTCGATGGTTAAATCTATATCTAGTTCATTAGCAACTCCAGCATTGTTGACGAGAATGTCAACATATTTTTTCTGTTCCATAACTTTTTCATAGCACGCTTCATACAAACACAATTATAATTACATTTACGGTAAGGTTTTATTTTCTGCATCATATTTATTTTTATTTACCTTTAAATTGTTTGATATCCCTAACATCAATAACATAGTATCCAAACTTCTCCTTTTTAAATTGTCCTTCCAATTTTTTTAATTTATCAACGACGATAGGACTATCGGATTTCAGAATGTCGAAAATAGCAACATACTACAATGGATAAAATTAATAACTGCTAATGTAATACTTAAATTTTAAAACCTTTATATTTTACCTCTGCGTCATTTTTTAAAAAGTGTTGAACCGTTGTAAATCCGATTCCACCTAAACCACCAGTGATAACGCCAACTTTATTATGTATTTCCATTTTTTATGAAGATATTACCGAAGATTTAGTATTTATCAATTTAAACAACCCACGTCGTAGCTAGTATCCGGTGTAATAGTGAATGACATGTCAAGAAAATTCAATTTCACCTTTATATTACTTTCTTTTGTGCAAAAAATATTTGATAAATATGAAAAGATGATAAACAGCTTTTTTCCCTCAAGTGTTATTTATGTTGCCTCAGAAAAAGTTTGATAAAGAAAATCAAGACAGAGATAAAGAAATACAAGAAAACGATGATATGTGTTCCGAAAATAAAAAAGAGGAAATTAAATATAAATTTTTACAACAAAAAAAACATGTAACTATTATAAATAAAACATTTTATTTTCTATTTTGTATCTATTTGAATTATATAAAAATTTATCATATCATAATATCTTTTAGTTAATTTTACACATTTTCTATTTTAAGGTATTTAATCTCTAAATTACTTTAAAATAACATGCTACTAATCTTTGTTGTAAATTTATTATAGATATGCACGCGTGAAAGCTGGTGTACAAACGTGAGTAAGTTATTAATAAAATATTTTAGACCTTTATTTCGAAGACAAAAACTTTTCAAAAAATTATAAATTTAATTTATTTTACATAAAATATATGCAGTATCGTTGAAAATAAAACAACTCTTGAAGGGACTAATGAGTGTGTGTGTGTGTGTGTGTGTGTGTATGATGTAGAAACATCAGGTACTTCATTTGATTTTCAAATAGAAAAAAATTTGCAGAATTTTATTAATATCTCAGATTTGCATTGCAAATTCTCTCTCTCTCTCTCTCTCATCACCGTATATATGTTGAATTACAAAAGTATTAATATATAAATGTATTAATTGTCATTATATGATAAAGTTTCTTTTATATAGAATGTCAATGTTCACTTTATCTGCTATCTCAAGGTTGA
The DNA here is from genome assembly GCA_035583055.1 of Torymus tubicola. Taxonomy (NCBI): domain Eukaryota; kingdom Metazoa; phylum Arthropoda; class Insecta; order Hymenoptera; family Torymidae; genus Torymus; species Torymus tubicola. Next base: position 21,620 of record JAWWEQ010027265.1, read on the forward strand.
GTTTGCATAAACAAGATAAAGTATCTTAAATGATGAATAAGCTAACTATAATCTTAAATAATACACGAATAGCAACTATTTTTTCATTGCAATACGCCAAAGAATAAAAACTTAGGCTATTTAGCATTTAACAAACTAAAATCAAAAACTTTTAAGGTTCTGCCATTTTACATTAAGTATATTTCAGAAATAACTTCACGAATATTCGACGCCAGAGGAAACTTGCGCTAACGAGAAGACTCCGTAAGAAAGGCAAAGTTGAGAAATATCGATCTGCAATAATTAGCTGCTCGATTAACTTGCGTCGGCAAGGATGGAAGGGGACGAGAGGAAGCAGATGAACCTCGTAATAAAGCAAAGCTTTATGAAATGTACGCCCGCGCTTGCGCGCCCGAACGAGCAAGCGAGCGCCCAATCAAGTATGGTAATGAATTCCGCGAATGCTCCTGTTAATACGCTCAGAAATTAATCATAAAAATTATTATTAAGCTATTTGGCTTTAATTACGTGACTTTTGCAATTTTAAATGATGGTAAAATTTCTTTAAAAGGTACATTTGTGTTATTTCTGGGACGTAAACATAGCACAAGTAATATTATCTATTTATATATGAATATTCATTTTATTTCTGTTTGATTTAATTTTAAGTTATTCAATTTTGTTGTTAAAATTCACATGTTAAAATATGTAGATTTTAACTAATCCCTATCCTAAGGAAGGAAAAACCCGCTGTCAATTCATTGACATTTAGTTTCCTCACTCTTTTTAGTATCCTGAAACAAACATTTTATTTATCGTTGAGCTTATTAAATCTTTTAGCAGGTAATTATTATCTAAAGCCTTATTCTTTTTTACATATTTTCTTAATAATTGCCGAATAATAAGAATAATTCATGAGCGGTATCAGATGCCATTTACAGTGATATCTAATACAAATTTGTATGTGGTAGGTTGATGTAAGTGAATTGATATTCTGTTACAATAGATTTGATAATGTTTTTAAATTTTAAGAGGTGGTACACTGGTTACATGAGACAGGATGGGGTATAGGCTGTTCCGTTATCGTTTTAATTGTTTAATGCTATGGTAGTTTTACACAATATTAATTTATCTCACTAATAATATTAAAAAAAAAGTCATCTACAAAATAAAGTGAATGTAAAGTTAGGGCATAAAATCTACACCTATATTATATACATAACACTTACCTTCTTTTTCAGAATTCAAAAATGTATTCTATACACGAATTCTTCTTCCTCATCCTCGTATAACGCATTCGTCTCACCGAAATCCAAAACTTCTCAGCATCCTGCCGCCAATAAGTTTTCACAGCTCCACCAAACAACACACGCGACGATTCTCACAGCGAGTGTCTCGCTAGACAAGAATTTCGAGTTCATTAAACGACTCGAAGCTACGATGCTCGTAATAATGGCCACGCGAAGAAGCTAACAGCTCATAATGATTCCTAAAACGCCGTTCCAGTGCAGCGAAAAATCTATGCCTTTTGACGGCGCTCAAGAGGAGAGCGACCGATAGGTCATAAGATCACATTCACATCTACTCGCTCGTGAAATCTATACTAATTCGTCCCACGGGACAGAGAGCCGCGCAACCCTTTTTATACAACCCGTTCCTTGTTTCCGGCAAATCGGCTGGCGCAGGATTAAAGCGTAAAATTTGTACGTCCCCCCCTACGCGCGCAAGCCTTGAGTATAAGTAGGTCGAGCATGTATTATACACATTTTCTCTCCTGGTGGTTGGCGCCCGTAGAGTTAATGTGGCCTCTTCCTTTGGCTTTTGACATGTAATGCTCTTCGCGCCAGGGCTGTCGTGTTTAACGAGATTTTTCTTGCAAAGGAGTTATATAGGGACGAGAGCATTTCGCCAAGCACGTGCCACTTCTGTTCCCCCCGTAAATTTTTCCGTTGTTTTGGGATTAGACGGTGTCGAGGCTGCTGAACGTTCGCTTGGAATAGCAAACACTGTGAAGTGGCTAAACGGATTCGTGGGAGGACAATTATTGATTTCGAAGAGGCTGTGACATGTGATTTATTATTTCAAAAGGTTTTGGATAATAAAGAGATCAGTGGTCAAATTTCTTTCGTTACCGGCAGTAGAAAGTGTGATTAATTGTAATAATATGTTTCAAGTATAAAATAGTACAAGATTTGTGTGAAGTTCATAAAAAAAGTGATTTGACCAGGAATTTAAGGAACTGACCAGGATTAAATCATCATGTAAGAATTTTAAATATATGATAATTCTCTATCCTATACTGTTTTTAGCGTTCAGTAAAAATATATTATTATACGTACAATTCAAACGATCAAATAAATTAAAAAAGCTAAATTTTTACTTAAATCTCGATGAAAAGTAGAAAACTAGTTTTACAAGCAGAATTTTTAGCATAAAGAAAAACAGTTTTAATTAAGTAATTTTAAGATTTATGAAAGAAAACAGAAAGTTTCGCCGCTACAAAGACCAAACTCAGAAAAATCAACAACACCGCAATCTTCATATTTTTCCACAACCCTTCTGCTCTCCCTCTCTCTCTCTCTCTCTCTCTCTCTTTCTGACGCTAATTCAAAGAATAGTTTACCCTCTCTCCAACGGCACAAAGCGCGCAACTTTATAATCATAAAAGTTAAGCAAATTCGCATAGCGTATATATACCTGCAACAATAGCGCTGCAGCATTTTCCTCTTTCTCTTCTGCTCTCTCTCTTTCTCTCTTACTCGCGACAGAATAAAAATCGCAGCTCGCCCGGCTAAGTGCAATTTCCCAGCGAATCGCAGCTCGCGTACGTACATCCTACCCCCCTCGTATTTTTTGATCTCGCGCAGCTATATACTGCGCGCTCGCGCACGCGCTGAAAACAAAGGCGCAAGTGTATAAGCGAGCAGCGAGAGCGTCCCGGCAAAAGGGAAGCAGAGAGAAAAAAGGAAAGCAACGGTGTATAGCGAAACACGACGCGCGCGCCGAGCTACGGCTGGAAAATAAAAACCCTTTGAATCCCTCTTTTCCCGGCGCACCCGCGCGCGAGCGTTTGTTCATTTTACGCGCAAATGATTTCGACCTATGCGAAAAAGCGAGCCGGCTATAAGCCTGGCACAGAAAGAGAGGGAAAGAGCGTGGGGATGTATGTAACGCA
>JAWWEQ010027286.1:0-24752 GCA_035583055.1 Torymus tubicola
TCCATCAAAATTGGCAGAAAATTCTATTTTTTGGTGTTAAATATGCTGGTCTATTACAATTTATATTTTATTTAAAATTAAAAATTTTTTTATTCAACTGTACTCTACCCTTAATGCAAAAACTTACAAAAATAATGTGTGAAGAAATATTCTAAATTTATTCTGATAAAGATTTCAAAACTTTTAACTGAGGCGTATATATTTTTTTTTTTTTCATTATTATTATTATTATTATTATACATTATAGACTCCATTGACTTTAATAAAGCTAAAACTAGATAGTGCTGATTTTAGTTTCTATTAAATAGTCTCTTTGTGGAATTCGCTTTATAAAATCACAACAATAAAAATAAGAATGATTAGTTTTGATTATGCATTTCGCTGATTTTGCTGTGTAGTGGAGATAACTTTTTAGTACATTGAGATCATAGAATCATAGAATTTCACCATAAATTTTAAAAGAAAATTTATCCGCTTAGCGTTTTAAGAAATTTAAAAGGCAACTGTGTATACTCTCTTCATATTCTCACTTTTCAATGATAAGACTTCTTATATAATCTGAGTCTTTGAATATAATTTCTAAAAAATGATACGTCAAAACATTCGCTTTTAATTAAAAACACGATATTCGATTATTCTGAAATTGTTTTTTTACAATTCTATACGATATTTATTAAAGATTAAATGAATTTCGTATTTAATTTAATCAGGAAAGCACATATTTAATAAATTTATGCTTAAATTCTTGCAAAGCATAAGCGAAGTGAATAAAATCAGACGGAGAGATTAAAATGCAACGGCCAGTTCATATTGACCGACAAAAATAAAATGAGCTTTCCTCTTTACGACCAGTGGTCATTTTGAAACTATCGACGTCGAATACTCTTCGTGACGCGTCCAACAATTTGCGTGGAATATACAGAAACGTCTTCGGAGTAAGGCCCATTATTATGCAATCTGTCAACTTCCCTCATTCCCTTTCTCAGCAAACGGAGCCATTTTTTCCGCCGCCGGTGCGAGTGCGGTAATGTCGGTGAGTTATATCACTCCTTGCACTCTTCCTCTAGTCAGCCTATTGCTACTGCTCTTTCTCTTGTGCGCGATTTTTCCCTACTCCTACGCAGTCTATCAACTGTATAGTCGTGGCAGTAGCGACGTCGGCGGCGGCGGTGCTGCCATGCAATGAACCTTGCCGTGGGTCAGGATGTCAAGGACGTCAACAAGTGCGCGGCGCTGTGGCGGCGGCGAGCGCATCGATTTTCCTATCTGTCGTCCGCGCCGATATATTGTTTCGTCGCTCGCGAGCAGAGAGAGAGAGAGAGAGAACAAGCTATGGTGGATTAGGCCTATACACTCCGCCAAGCGTGCGCGCGTCTAGATTTATATACACCTTCGCACATACACTGTCTCTCTCCCTCTCATTGTCTCTATCTACGTCGATTCAATTGTTCTCGCGGCGCAGACGAAGATACGCGCGCGTGAAGGACGCGCGGAGAGACACAAAAGGGGACGATGTGTTGCGCGCTCGACGTTCGCCGGACGTTTCCTTGTTGTCACATGGTTTCTCTTATTTTTCCACGACATTTGTGTTGCTGCACGCGCGCTTAACCAATAATGAGAATGTATAGTCAGGACAGCTCGAGCCTTTCAATCTTGATACATATTTTTATTCGCATTATATACGCCACGCGATGATTCCTCAGCTATACCTGTTTACGATGAGATTTGACGGGGGAAATAATATTAATATTGCTTGTGGCAGCGTTGCCACGATTCTTCCTGAAATGATGATGTAAATTTATTCCATGGAACTGTAATATTATTCTATACGCAGCGTTATGCGTATAAGATTTCATTTGAATAAGACGTACCCAGGGGGTGTATAATACATTGACCCAGTCGCGAAACTAAGTTAGTCTCCTTAATACGCGGAGATATATCCTCGCGTCCACAGTCGGATATGAGGCTGCGTTGAAATCTATATTATTCGCTTGCATGTCCTCGCGTAATATTCGCCGAAAAATCTTTACTGATGACTATTTATAGCTTTTCATCTGCATAAATTAAAAAGTTGGCCAAACTAGCACAGCTCATTATCATTTGTCTGACTTCACGATAAAAAAGTCGCAGAAATGAGCAAACTTCAAAATATCAACTTCGCGAGCTCTGGACATTTTCCATGCATTAACATTTCACTGGTATAATTTTCCCTCCCACGGGCAGAGTTAATTAAACATCAGTCATTATTTTAACTTAATCATAACATCGTAATGAAACGAAACGAGCGCGCGCGTGTAATGGAAATGACAACATCGATCTTTAATCGGACGCCACGAGAGCCCATGAATAATAAACTGTGGGCGAATTTTGATATCCCACCCCTTCGTCGATGCGTCGGCATTGTTAATCGCGTGTGCAGTGTGACTTGGCATCGCTCTCTCCGGGCAATTGGGTATTCGCTGAAATTAAAATGTGCGGTGAGCTGAGCCGGCTGCGTTAATCGCGCGCACGCCATCAAATCGCTATAGTGCGAACGAACGACAGGTGATGGCATTGATGAACGTGGCCGCTCGTGCGAATGGAAAAAAGAGGGATTTTCGCGCCCCTGCTGAATGTGGATGAAAAACGTTTACGAGCCGTTGAAAAAGTGTTCCTTAAAAAGTATTTGTGACTATCGAAGTGGACAAAAACATATAGTTTAGACTTTTCAAAGGGAACTGTATTTGGATAAAAAGTTTTATTTATTGGCGCACACAAGCTTGTATTTTTTGTAATTGCAACGTCTAGGAATATACGTAGAGGTAATTCTCGTATGTCCTAGTTAATGAAATTCTTGTCGTTTTCTTTTAAAAAATTTGCTATAGTTATTTTATTTTGATACTTACTTTTTTGTTGCTGGATGATAATAATAACGTGGATATATCATAATGATAAAGATGCATGTACTTGAATAAATTATATTTCTTAGACAGCCCATAAAATGTTTCATTATACTTTCAATGCACCTGTATATAGAAATCTGCTCGTAATATCGATCTCTTACAAATGCTTTGGTTTTATATTATAAGTACTCTATATAATTATGATATAAATAACGTAATAAATTATTCAGTCTTTTATTAAAAAATCTATTGAATCGATTGCAAGTCGGTTAAATACATGAACATTCGTTATAACAGTATGAATTTTCTCGTAAACTAAAATTATCGCCGATAAAGAAAACTCTTTCTATTTATATACAGTGAAAAGCCCTTTGCTATACAGCAGCGCAGCGTCGCGCTCGCAAGAACCATCGCGCCGGGTTTTCGCTGCGCATAATTGCGCGCGATTGCACGAAGCCACGGGAAAAACGAGCAAATTAAAGCTTCGTCGTTGCCAGCCGCGTTATAAGCGAGCCGACAAAACCGCTAACTTACATGCCGCTTGCGCCAACTCTCGCCTACATGGAACGTCCATTTGAATACCAGTGTTGGAGGTGCGCGAGCACGCGTGCGAAAAAAAGTATCGATTTTCCATCTGCGAGGATGTAGAGAGCCAGAGAGATAAAAACGCGCACGAACGGCGGGGGAAACTCCGAAAATGGATATTCAATCGGAGCAAGTGGAGCATCAAAAGCTCGCGCCATTAGCCGAACGTAGGTGAACCATAGGGCAAAGAAAGCGAGGAGGGGGGCACTTTCACGTGGGCGGACATAAAGCGTGTGTCTATTGTCTTCATCTACGTCGCGCGACTCGCTTATCAATAAAAAATTGATGTGTTTCTGCGAGTACAGAGTAGAGAAACAACGACGTGATGCACTTTGGGGACTGACTAATTAAGTGAAGCTCACCCTAAACATAATTAATTTTCGAATTCATAAGACTTTACAAGTGTAAGCTAATGCACTCTACTTGTAATGGTATTGATGCTGCGTACAGCATCTCTGAAGCATAATCGCTTACATTCGAAAGAAGCGCTCGAGAAAAGTCAAAGCACCTAATAAGGCGAAACGAGCGCCTCGCCTGTGAGCGCGACACACAGTCGTGACAAAGAGTCTGTCGGTGCGGGCGCGCCTCGTGCCTTCTCAGACAGACAGCGAGGGAGTGAAGGGGCGCTAATTAAGAAATCGCACTAGACGTAAAGAAGCGAGCGCGCATCTCACAGGTAGGCTATACACTTACCCTCGGCTCTCGCGCACTCCAAGTTAACGGCGGTGACGGCAGGTCGTTAAGACTCTCTAATCCAGCTTTCGTCGCGCGCACGGATACGACGCTTAACTGTTAATCGCGCTATAAATCGTTAAAGAACCGCTCCTGCTAAGCTCCTCCTTCTCCACCCACACTCCCTCTCAGTCGGCTGCGCGCACGTGCGCAAAACGGAAACAAACTCGCACGCGCGAAACTTGGGCTTAATAGCGAAAGTTCGAACGAGTGCACTCGCGCGAGTGTGCGTGCGTACACACGGGCAAGTGTAATGCGACGTAGGTCCCTCTCTATCTATCTAGCTCGCTCTCTCCCTCTTCTGGATTGTTGGTTGTTGCGCTCGCAAACTCGAGCGAGCGCACGCGTTTCCGCGCAGGGGAATTGAAGATGATTGGCGCTATTGACGCGCCAATCGGCCGCGCGAACTTACAGCCGCGCATTAAGGAGGTCGCGAGCAGGAAAGGACGATTATTAAATCTTCGGCCGGAAGAATTTGAAACTTCGCGACGCTTGGGGAAAATGCACCTAATGGCCGGGAGTGGCTGCTGTTTGTTGTCGGATTGGTAGTTCCTTGCCTGAAATTATTTCCATGAGTATTATAGAGTGTTTACGAATTTCTCATGATTCGACCAATCAATTTTATTTTCAAACGGCTGATAAATACGTAATTTTTTCTTTTTCTAGAATACTTCGATGTTATAATCTTTATTCTTACAAATCATTGAATTATAATGAATAATGTTAATTTTATATATGCCTTATACCTTAATCATCAAGGCTCCTGTAGGATTGTATAAAGCCACCTTGGCTCTAAAAGAATATTATTATTTATTACTGATAATTGACTATACTTTAAATAATGTCCCATATAAACTTATAATATATTTAATATTATTAAGCGAGTTTCTTTTAATTACTACTAATAACTTATTATAGTAGTAATGCATAAGTAAGAATCTATATACAAATATCTTTAAACAGCAAAATTGAAAGATGTATTCACAATTTGTAGGCCTCATCCTACTTGGTCTGATTCTAATAGAGACCACCAGCGTAGCTTTAGATTTACTATCCACACTGTCGTTACAGTTCGTATAGGATAAGCTATTATTTTTCATTTCAGTGACAGGACGTCCAAAAATGAACGATTCCCGATATGATTTTCGGTCTATTTACAAACTAATGCTTCTGACAAAGCTTTAAATTTAGGGAAACACCAATCCACCTAAAAAGTATTAAATGATATATAATGAAAATACATTTTAAAAATTAATCTTGAAATAGTTTTCTATATTTTACTATATTGAAATTCATTGTTTACATCAAAAGAAAGGTTTTATTCAAAATACAATAAATAACAATCTACAAAAGATATTGCATTTCGTATCCCACACACTTTTTTTTATAAAAATTTTTGTTTTAAAATAGGAAATATAAATATGTAAAAGTAACAAATAGCTTTTTAATAAAACTATTATGACGTCGATCATTTATTTGACAGAGTCCAAAGAGTTATTAATAATTTAGAGAAATATTCTTAATTGTACAGTACTGTAATAAACTGTCTGTTATAAAACTTAAAGCTACGTATGTAACAAGAGTAATTATTAGACGAGCATAAAAGGCTACCTAGAAACCTAGAAAATGAAAATGTAAAACAAGATTGATTTAAGTATAACGTTATAATGTATTGCCTGTGCACGAAGAACTTGATTTTATTTAGAAAACCGATAGAAAGTATATTAAAAAAAAATATATTAATTAAAAACTTTTTAACGTTCATGATCAGAGTAACTTACAATTATTATCTGATAATATGACTTACTTGTTACATGAATTCTTTATACTATATTTATTTATTAACATTATTAACGTTGTAATAATATACTTTAATTTTAAATTACTTAATAGTCTTGGAAGTAATAGCAACAAAATTTAAAAGAAGTAAGATAAATGGCAGTAAAGTAAAAATATGCTAAAAACACAATATTATTTCTGGAGCAAGCAAAGAATCGTTAATCAATATTTCTTTTTTTTCGTTAGGAATAAGTTGCAACTTTGTGTACAGATAACGCAGGAAGAAACCTACATAGCGCGAGAAACGAACAGCAAAAGTGTAAGACGTAAAAACTAGCACGGCTAGGTGAAAGTGCGAGAAAGTGAGGAGAAGAGAAGGAAAGGCAATGATGAGAGCCTCGGAGGTTAAGAGCAAAAAATTAAAAAAAAGAGCAGTAACTGAATAGGCAAAGCGCTCGGCCCCTCGCGTCCGCGCATAAGAGAGATAGAGAGCTGAAAAGTAACGAAAGAAAAAAGAAGGCACGTGGAAACAAGAGAGGAAACAAAAGAAAAAATGAACGGCCGCACGAGAGAGCGAAATGGACGCGCGCTGATTAGCCGGCTGCCTCTTCCTCCCTCTCTCTTCTCTGTCTCTCTCTCTCTCTCTCTCTTCCTCTTTTCCTCGGTGATGACGACTGCACGACGACGGCACGGGGTCGAGGTTAACGGCGTTGGCGTGTGCTTGCGCGCGAGCGCGGCCCGATTGCACCGAGCGCCGCCACAAGCTCGAGCTTTAAAGCTCGTCGGCGTCCTTCCCCGTCTCCCCGACTTTTTATTTTTTGAGTGTATAGTATTCGCGACGACCTGACTTGCTGAAAGTTCATCATTCGACCAAGAGATGGCGAGAGGAGACCAGGTGGATCGAGCTTGCGGGGTCGGATGGTGCGCGCCATCTACCGGGTGAACGGGGAAGCTCGTAAACACGCAAGCCCGGGAAATTACGAACTCGAGGAGAGGATGCGCGAGGACGCGCAGGTATTGACGTTCGACGAAGAGGCGGCGTGTATTAGCGCTTTGGGATTGAAACTAGTCTCCACTGCTCGCCTCTCGCTCTCACTCTCTCACTTGCTCTCTCCGTATGTATGTATTGATTTGCATTCGCGTGAGACGAGAAGAGAGAGAGAGAGAGACTTGATAATTTTCAAAGTCGACCGAGACTCGGATAAAACAGTACAGTTTGACTTTGGTGATGTATGAACGCGTTAATACACGAGGATGACTTGTTGAATGAGTAATACCAATTTAAATATCGAAGCTGTATTTAATACGTTCCTAGAATGACGTGATGTGCCACAAAATTTTTATCCTAATTATTTATATAAAATGAATCGCCACAACACTGACTAAACAAAATTTTTTTTTAGAGTTTTTCATATTAATGAACACCATTCCACTGATATAATGTTGTGAATTATTTACATTTTTTTTTAAATTTTCCATTACTTTAGATTTTTATTTACCATAAATATCTTACGCTTTTAATATTACTTTTCAAGGTTCAAAAATATGTTCTTGAAACGTCCTTCAATAAAGAAAATTATTTTTACATAAAACGTGTAAAACAAGATATTTCAAATCAGTGTTCGTAATAAAGTGTCATAAGATGATTATTACACGAAATAAGCAAATTAAAAAGTTGGACAAGATGTTCCTATTACTTTTTATCAATATCACAAATATTGAAATTTCATAACTTTCATCATTTTTATCTATCCTTAAAATTACAATTGTAATGTAACTATCATCTATCAAACAAAGTGGTTACCTCAGAATGTTTAAATAATGTACTTTTAACGCTTCATGATTGGTAGTGAATTCTTTTGAACTTTAGTGATTCCATTAAAGATTAAAGACACTAACAAGGATACTTATCTTGACGTGGTACGGGACAATTTTTTCCACCTTAATAAAACTTAAAAATCTTTTAAGTCAAGACATTAGCTCTCATAATATGTAAGTTTAAACTCTTGTTTCCTTTTGATCTTACGTTCAAATTAGAAACTATTTTATGAACTTTCGAGTTACAAAAATGTTATTATAACTTACCTGTTTATAACATATATTTTTTTCCATTTATACCTACACCAACATATCCAGATTTACTTTTTTTATAATATTCTTATATCAATATATAAATATTTATAAAATTTTTCTTTTTTGTTGCAGGTGAGTTATCAACTTGTTGAGTTTCCATTTATGTTGAACATCTGAAAGAAAAGCCATTGGTAAGATTCACTTATTTCAATACCGTTGGTATTTTATTTAAACATGAACATTTGCAAGATAAATCTTTTGTATAATTTCAAAATATGTATAATTGCAATTACAATAACTGTTGAAAAACTGTTATTTTCCTTTTTGATGTTAAAAGTTTGTTATCAAATCAGTCATCCATATGGAAATTAGGAAAAAAGGCAGTGAAAAAGATTCCCGGTCTGATTCTTTCCAATCTACAACAAAAGATGTTTGTCGATACTTTTTAATATCGGTCTTCTTTTGCTATTTTTGGCGTAATTTTGACATGCCCCGAAAATAATGTTGATTAAAACGAAAATAAAAAACAATATTTATTATTATAGAAAAAGGTTTTATCGCTCGGTTTAATAAAAAAAAACACTCTACCCGTGCCAACTTACGCATGAAGCTGAAAAATCAGAAACTTTTTATTCAATTTAATATTTTTATCGCTCATAGTGGATGAAATTGAAAAAAACCTTCTAATTTCTCATCTTCACATGAAACTTCGAAATATTTTGCTTGATAATGGAAAAATTGATATACTGATAAAAATAATATAAGCAACAAACGATGTTTATTCACAATATGATTTTATCACAGAAGCCAGGCAACTTTTTATTCTCATGTAAATATTATGTTTAGCACATCATAAGCTAGCTTATATTGCACGTACGTGATCAGGTGGGTAGGTGTCCAGTAGCAGTTATTTTCATTATATAAAGTGCGTTAATTTTTACATTACTAATTGTAGATCGTGTATACTCCAAGAATTTTAAATGTGAATAAGGCTAATAAGAATAACCAGCTTTTCTTGAAAATGTGTATCACTCAGAACATACAGCTTTACTAAAAACATTCAACAACATTTACAATCCTTAAATATTTGAGTTTAACTAATTCGTGTATAAATTCCAATTTTAATTGATCAAAGTACGATTAGTTTTCAAAATAAACAGCCACACTAAAAAGGGGTTCAATTACGAGCGCGCGACGACTGCGCAAATATTTTCCTTGTGGAACGTCTGCGTGTGTTGTTGAAGCTTCACTCTCACTTCGCGCGCGCCGAGAAGCTTATTAAGCCGGAAAGAAGGAAAAAGAAGCAGGCGGGAGGCCTTACGATGTAGTCTTCGCCTTTTCATTCCTACTCTTCTCCATCGATGGCCTAATAAGCATCGTGTGAACTGTTTAGCCGCACTTTTTACGCGCCCCAATGACTTCTCGACGATTTATATCCACTTAATATTGCGTCATGCAACAAGTATACGTACACGGAAAGAAATATCTTATGAAAAATTAGTGAAATGTCTATTCAAAATTAGTAGAGTGGTATGGAAAAGTGGGACAAACTCGAATTCTATAAAATTTTACAAGAAAATATAGTAATTTTTACGAGAGGCTGAAATTTATGAGAAAAAAAAGCGCCGAGTGGTAGATTCCTCAACCCTCCGATTACGAAGCTACCCTCTTATCCACTAATATACTATTCTATTTTGTTAAAATTTAGATTTAAAATTTTTACCATCTACTAAATATTAATCGTAATTATAAAAAAATTTTAAACTTTTTCTAATTATTTTTAATAGAACTATGCTAATAATTAGTAGCAGTATACTAAATTACTCAAGAGTGTGAGTTTGTCCCAGCATTACTAGAAATTCTACTAATTTTTCATAAGATATTTCTTTCCGTATACATTCTTACGAGCTTTTTCCTTTCTCTATTGGGATTTCGTGCATTCATGCCGGTCACCGAATTTTTTTACTGAGATTAGTTCTGGTTATCTGAAATTACCTTTGAATTTTGCATAATACGATAATATAAGTTATGCTACAGAAAAAATTACGTTCTATTTCCGTAAACAAGTCAACTATATCTGAAGCATAAACTTATAAATGTAAAAATCTTATACGCTGGTATAATAAAACATCATCATTGAAACCATAAGTTTTGAAGCAAACTTTTATGGTCAATATATGGATATGAAGTTAGTATAACTGCATTAAAAATGTTTGCCAAGTATCTACTGAAAAGTATGCAAAGGATCAGTGTACCCTGAGAATGTATGCTAAACTTGAGCCATCATTCATAACATAATAAAATATAAATTATATACATTCAAGTTCTTACCTCACAAGAAAATGGAAAACATTTCATCAAAATTTATTACAGCTAAAAAACATCCCCATTCATACATCGTTTTTATCAAAATGATCTATATAGTAATTGTTTACAAAGTTAAAATTTGGTAAGAATATTATTTTTATGACCCGTATATAATTCTCATTTTTCTAAAAGCTTTATTATTTATTAATAATTGTAGTTTAGTAATCAGTAGTTTTATTATCAGAAGTTACTTATAATTTGAGTTAACCATTTGTTTAGCAATATACAGTTTCTAAAATATTCTCCATACATAATTTTCTGATTGACTTTAGCTATTTTCAACAGCCTTTTCGTGACCATGTTTAGCCATGACTGTTTATTAAACCATGTTTAACAAGCAATTAAAATAATATTTAAATTACTTCACAAACAGTAATCTTAGGTATTTTTAAACTCAGTTATATAATTAATAATAAATTAATTTTCTTTAAAATAAGATTCACAAATTTCTTGTATTATTAAGCTTACAAAAAGCTAATCAAGAAATGATTATTATATAAAGGAGTAAATTATATATACTTATTAAACAAAAATTATTAAGTAAAACAAAAACATTTTCTGAGACTTAAAATCATTATATCTTTTTCTTCTCACGTAAAAATCTATATTATTTATAATGTGTTTTATTACGGTACTCAGACTCGCATGATACTTTCCAAGTTATTTTTAGAGGAACTCTCGTAAATAGCACAAGAACATATACATTGCATACAAAAATATTCCTCGTTGGTGTACTTTATTTCATATTTTGTTCATTGATAAACGACATTAAGTTTATCAAACGAAGTTTAAAAATACTTAAAATAAGACAAACCCATATGAATAAGTTCATTGTAATTTCTCAATTAAATTTAATTAGTACAAAGAATTTCATGAAAATATATAGCGGTACTTTCAAGAAATGACCGTTTTTCAAGATTCCACTCTATTTTTAGTTTATATTTATTCCATCTTTTCTTATTTTAGGACGAGTTTCAATTCACATTTGTAAGACATCGTTAAAAACAGGCTCACACTAATTTTTAGAATTTTAAAAAACAAATTTTTATTTTTATATTCAATTAAAAGTACTGTGTTTTATTAAATTATAGAAGAAAAAAATCATAAATGTTTTGCTCATATTTTAATTGAAAAGTCATAGACGCCAATACCTTCAAACTATTAATAATGTAAAATATGTTCCCTAGCCACATCCATGTTTGCAATTTACTACCTGTGACGCTCGAGCAGTAAAAAGAAAAAACTGTCAGAACAGAGGTCGAGGAAAAATGTGGAAAGAGTGGTGAACAAAAGAGATATTGAGAGTACGCGCGCGAAAAACGCAAATGCAAGTCTTCAAACGCAATGGAGGGAGAGAAATACCGGTAGAGGAAGAAACAAAGAAAAAGCGTGAAAGATACAGAATGTGAATAAGAAAAATCAAGAGGATTTGTTGCAGTGAATATTCCAAGAGTATAGCAGAGATTTCCATTCAGATTTAAAGAATTTAAGAGAGTAATAGTTAGAATAAATTACTGTGCGTGGTAACTTTTCTTTGAGATACATTGAATTTTATATACATACATTGCTTCAGAAAGTTAGAGACTTTTATAGGATACGTAATATTAAAAATACTTTATATTATTATTCAATGATTAAGTTCATTCACCTATTATACATAAATAATAATAAATAATTTATTAATGCAATCTCTCAATAATATTTATTTGTAAGCATATTTTAAACAAATATAAAACCGTAATTATTTCGGGAACGATACTCAATTACTAGTACATTTAGCTCATATATTAGTCATAATAGTAAACGTATATTTAAATCAATGAAAAAGAATTAAATTTACTGTTTAAATACATTGAAGTATTTAAAGGGCATTTATGTCAGCTGATAGTCGTATCTACAAAGCAGACTAAGGTATCGTAAAGCTTCAGGTTACGATCGTGAGTAAACTGCAACTGTAAAGACGACTGCCGTGTACAAAATAAATTGTTATTTTATTGATTCTTCAACACCGGAACTATTAACACAATCATCTGGTTGCAAGATTAATCAATCTAGAAACATTTTGATTCGTCCTCTTTATATTATTGTTATACTACAACAATTGTGACAGTAAAAAAATACTACATAACTTTAAGTGTACCGTCATGATCGTTTAAGAAATATCTATTTTCACAAATTATTTATATATAACTCTTGAAATAGTAAAGTTAATAACTAAAAATTGTAAGTTTATAATATTTCAAGCTTGAGCGATTACTTGAATGATTTTATAAATTAGTTACTTCAACCATATCAGTGAATTATTTGAAATGATACTGCATAATTGATGCATTAGTATTATTTATGAAATATAATACAACCCAACACACCGATAAGGCGGTCAGAAGAAAGGCATAGTTGGTTCGCTCTGGTTTATGAACTGAAGAGTAATTTGAGAGTATAATTCTTAAATGTGATTTATCGCAGTTTCGAATTCAGTACGAAGCGAGTGCTGCTAGAGATTATTGAAGTGTTTTGAAGACTCAACAATCTGCATCTTCGCTTGCAGTTTGCAATTGGTTTGCGCCATTTAGCGTTCGGCCCGAAAGTGGTACACATCCACGACCTCTTCGTATAGTACAGTCAACGAAATTGCTACTACAGTGAGAAGTTAGCTCAAGAAGTCTTATATGGCTGACTTAAATACAGTGCTCAATGAATTGGGTACAAAGTCATTTTTAAAGTAATTTTAGTAGAAAATTCTTAAAATATTTTTAAAAAAGCGGAAATAATATTGTTTTTAATACATTAAACAAAGCAAGTGTGGTGTGTAATGCAGTACTATTAATTATTGAATAGTTCAATGAAAAAGTGCGAAATGTTTGAAAAAGTATGCTCGGCGTTCCGACAGAGGAGAGACCACAAAGTGAACGTTGCGTCAGAAGATCAGTGCAATGTTACAATGAAATGGTACTGCAGTTTTTACAGATGCTTTTATAGTAAAAAGTTTCTGCCACTGAAAAAAACCAATGAAATATTTCTCTGAAATGGAGTTTGTTTACTGCATCTGTTCTTTTATTTTCTTGTTAGACGTGAAGCAGGCCTAATATTTGATTTTTAAAGATAAATAAATGTGGTTATGTGATTAAACATTGTATCGATGAAACGCGTATAGCTCTCGAAGCAGCAAACCTGGTGTAAAAGATACTGCACAACCATTCCGGTTTAAAAAAATAAACATCCCGTATGTGGCAGTTGCCGGTTGAAAATTCAACACCGTATTTTTCGCGGAAACAATGCCGGCGAATGGAAAAAAAATTACTCCGACATTCTAGCACGCCAGTACTTTTTGAGTTACAACGCCTCCAGCGTTCAAATACATATATACGGCAACGAGCAGTGTAGGTACCGCTGCAGCATTGCGAAGCGCCCGGAACCGCTGCGAAGATTTAGGAGCGAAGAGGAGAGGAAAGAGCGAGCAAGTGATAGAGTGCGATGCGACGAAGAGCCGTAAAAAGAAAGCTCCACGGACGAGCGAAATGAAGAGCTCCGGCGAGATAACGCGCGCCGAGACGAAGGAACGGGGGGCGCGGAAGAGCGAGCGCGCTCGAGCGGGGGCGAAAGAAAGGAAAACGAAGAGTTGAGGAGAAAAGAGAACGACGCGCAACTATACTCTCTCAAAGCCTCTTCGCGCTCGTCGTCGCTCGCCAAGAGGGAAAATCTAATATAAACGCGTGTAGCGCTCCGGACCGACACACGTGAGAAAAGAGGCTCGCGCACGCGCTCGGTTCAAAATAATCCGACGACTCTCTCTCTCTCTTTCTCGCACTCTTCGCTCGCGCGCTCTCTCTCGCACGCGCGCGCTCTGCGCTATAAATACAATACGAAAATTTAGTCCGCTAGCCGACGTCGCGCTGGCCGCCCGCCGACGAATTAATAAGGGCCCGCGAATTCGAGAGTATCGATTGCCTGTATATCGCCGCCGGTGAATGGGGCGCTCGCGCACGCCTCTGCGTGTGTGTACATACACTCGCCGTGTAAATAGCGGCGTAGGCCGATCTAGGCCCGCTGACGGCCGTTTGTTTGTTTTGGGCGAAAAACTCGGCGAAGTGACGATTTAGGTTGCCCCGCGGCTGTGTGTATGTGTACGTGTGCCTGCGTGTGGATCGGTGTGTTGTGGTCAGGTGCGATATATCACGGCCTGTGCGAAGCTCGACGAGCGGCGCGTTTATGAGCGCCGGTAACAGCGGTTGCATCACGCGATGCCCAATTTTGTCACGGTTAAGCCGCACGGTGACAATGCTCGCATGGAATTACGCGAATAAGCGCTTCTACGGCTTGTGGAGTACGGCCGAGCAACCTTCGTGCTTTCAATGCGGATAAATCATAGCTTTTAGCGCGTCAATTCTGCATTAATTTGTTGTGAGTGATCCATTACCCTCGCGAAACAAGTGTCTACTTGGTAAACTTTTAACCTGATTGCTTGGCCATCGACTACGGCCCAGTTAAGGACGCTTCTGCAAATTGGAGAAATCATCGAAAATTTTGTTGATTCAGCGCTGCATCAGAATCATATTTACATGAGTCACAATATCGCCAAATTCTTTCCTTTCTCTGCGCGTTACCGGGCAAGATACCAAGATTAAGGAAGTGACTGCAGAGTTCCGCGAAATATTGAAAACAAACAAAGGAAATACCCGATGACGGTAACAACCACCGCCGTTGCCATCGCCTACACCGGAATTCTGTTTCGATTACAAAGCCCGCGCCGCACCGCGCAATAAGCCGGGCAAAACTAGATAGGATATTTATGGAAACCGCACGCTAGCATACCTGAGTCGAGAGTTCCATCGCCATCGTCACCGCGGACGCTGACGACGACGACGTCGAAAAATGTGCATCGCTCCCGAAAGTGGCTGTGTAAAAATAAGTGATACTGCCGCAGAGGGATAACCAAATTTCGCGCAGCAACGTACAGACCAAATAAACCGCGCGTCAAGCTCTTTCTCTCTCTCGCCCTAACATTTTCATTAGTGTCCACGTGTGGATTGAAGCAAGTGATGTGATGGAATAGCAGTTTTTATTTTACCAAAGTCTTTTATAATGACGATGAAGTTTTACCCAACTGATGAGTGTGTGAATACGTAAACAGCTTCTCGAGTGTGATTATAAGTGTGTGACAGGAAGAGGAACCATGGAGAGAGTAGATTTTTTCGAGACCCTACGACGTAAAGAGCGCCGAAGAAGAAGAGGCTGGACGGTAGTCGTCGGCCACGAAGTTCGGTGAGTACGCGATGATCAAACCGCGGAAGAGAAATATGAGGGCACTACGTGCTTGGAGTCGGAGAAGTTTAATTAATAAAGAGCAATCACGGACTGTGTTTTAATCGAATCCACCCAAAGCCAGCAGAAAGTTTTTAGATAGAGTTATAGGCTTTCTTTAAAAAAAATTCAACTGTACCAACTGAAAATTGTTGGTTTTCATTTTAGAAATCGAGAATTATTAACCTTATTGGTAGATTACACATACTACACCAGATGTAAATAACCGTAAATAGTACATTACACTGAATATCATGATTAATAAAATTATTTGAATGGCCAGCATTTAATTTTCAATTGATGGTGATCGTTATTTACGGTTTAAACAAGGGCTTTTAGTCCAATGAGATTTTCGGCTTTTGATTACTAAAAAGTATGTCAAGTGCTATTTTAGAAGAAAAAGGTCATTTGTTTTTCAAAGGGATCCCATCTTTTTTTTTTAACCAAACGTGTGAATTTATTTCTATTTTTAATGTGATTCAGATTATGAATTTTGGATAACTTTCCTAATTATGCGTATTGAATTTCTTCATTATTTTTTTCAATTATTTTGTTCATTATTGTAAAACTATAGAAATATACGTGTGTGATTTCATGATAATCAGGGTTTGGCAGAATGAATTTAAACCCAAAGAGAAACATGATTCAGGCATTCGAATTTTCAGTTTTTTAAATATTAAAATAATACAGTATTTTCTTGAAATTTTCAATCCGAGAAAATTTTTTTAGTTAACTTCGGCGTATGAGAAAATACTTGGAACAAATATGTGTATTTTTAGCTTTCTTGATCGTGACTTTCAACCATCCAAGAATTTTTCTACGTGAATTTGGAGCATAGAGCAGCTATGAAAAAATAGGAATTTCTAGATTGAAGAGACTAAAAGAGAGGGTTACTAGATTAATTATAGAGCATAAATAAGTAGGACAACATCCCGTGGCAGATTTGTAATGGGACTGCTGCACAAGGATAGATGATCAAGCCATACATCACCTCAGTATGTCATTTCAGATAAATTAAGAGATTATAAAAATATTTCGTTCAATTTTAGAACTTTCCTGTTATTTATTTTGAATGTCACAAAGATTCAGTTTAGCTTCTTATTAGAAATGCTTAAATATTTTTTTAACTTCAAATAATATTATGTTACTGCTCGTTTACTTATTAGTTTATAAATACTTGAAATGCTCATAAATGCTTGACGATGGTGTGAGTTTATCGGTAAAATAGTAAATCTAAAAAATATTCCAATTTATGAGTGCTGTACAGTTTTAAAAATTTATTGTGACGTAAATCGTATACCTGTTTCGACAGTCTACGTCACTTTCACGTAATCTCTAAGTATCTTAATTGTACATATATTTTCGACCTCATATAAGAAGTTGCAAAATTTAGAAACTCATTTTTTTCTACATAAGTATTTTGATTTTGGAATATATTAAATTATTTAACGAAATATACATTATTCTTTGTTAATATGCAAAATATTGCTAAAATAGTATGAAATATAATTTTTATTTAAAACTTTAAGTTTTTACAAAAGGTATCATAATACCAGTAATAGTCAATAAAGTAATTCAGTTTGTATGAATAAAATGAATATTTTTATAACCATTTTCAATGACGCTATAAGTAATCTCATTGTTGAATCAAGGTCTAATAAAAGCTGTTGCGCAGAAAGGCCTTACAAAATAAAACACCATTTCAAGGTTGAGTACTTTGAATAGCGACAAATTAATTAATCAAAATTGAAAAATTAGAGATTCTTCTTGATAACATGACTGCACTATAAAAACATTAGAAGTTTAAAATAATATTATGTACTAATTGGAATAAAATTTAATGGAAAATAGTCTCCTGTAACAAAATACATTATACTGATTGGATAAATGATTGGAAAGTCAGGAAACTAAATTTTATTACTGTGTCAAATTACAGTCTATAATATTCGAAATTTCCCATTCAAAGTCATTAGTTGGATTTTTGTTATTAATAGCTAATATATTTTAAGTATTGTTTGCATGCATAAACAAAGTTTTCCTATACAAATTTGATTGCCGTTAAAGTATGTGTTCGTAAACGCTAAAAGAACTTTTGAGCTGTAACGCTGCTCTGGGAGCGCATCCTATCACTTTGCCGCTATCCGTCAACGCTAATATATTAAATAACGAAGTAGCTTCGTGACTAACTGTTGACAAGCTAACGAAAGAGTAGAAAAACTTCGTTAGGCTGCCCTTTCCCTTTTCCCCAGTGAAACGACGCTCTGCACACGGGCGCATAATGCTAAACGAATCACTCTTCCGTCAGCCAATCGTTAATCGAATCTGCCCCGCAAGCTCCCGACGTTCCTGCTACGTACAAGTTCGAGCTTTTGCCTGCGTACGGGCGCACATAGGAATATATAATTGCCAGAATGCGTTCGACCGCCCGCGCGGCCGCGTTTATAACCCGTTCTAAATAATGCAGGCCGCTGATTAAACTAATCGAGCAACTTTATCGCTGCCGCTATCATAGACTCCCTAGGCAACGCTTTAATTAGGAAAAGTGGTTCACTCGCCCTTCTCTATGTATCAAAGCGTCATCGGCTCCTGCCTAAATCAAAGGCTGGATTGAGGCGCATGTATTAGCGAGCCTCTGACCGGAAAATTCGCATGACACGCATCGAAAGAAAGAGCGAGGAGCTTTTATGAGTGCGCGCGCCGAGAATTTCAATGTGCATCCGCTACGAGAAAACGCGCGTGTGTGCTTTCGGCTCATTAATTTAGCCAGGGTAAAGAGACGACTTTCTCCGCCCTGCAGGCTTGCTCGTCGCTAATTAAGAACTGTTTGTGCGCTAACGACGGTTTATTAATTTTGCGTGCGCCAATTTCATCGGTGCGGTGGCGTTGCTTTGCGTTCCAAAAATTTTTTCGCGTTAATAATGTACTGAGGCCAAACTGCGAAAAAGCATCAATTTAAATTTTGCTGTAAATATGTGTTTACCTGAACTCCTCTGGAAGTGAAGTTCGATTTTATGAATTGTAAAGAGACATTAATATTAACGGTTTTTCAAAATATTCATACAATTTTATATGTCTTTTATATGAATTATTGAGTAAAAGTATGCTATGAAAAATATTTCTATAATTTTTAGAGGATATAAAATAATCCAAATAAAAATTTCATAAATTTTCGGTTCTCTATATGCCGTTTTTTTATTATACGAGTTGATTGCGAATGATAGGTAATTCTCGACTGCATTGTACATTGTTTTACAGTCAAATATTGGTATTTGAATACGATCTACGTGTAAGTAATTACAAATTTAAATTGAAGTTTTACATTTACTCACTGATTTATGTACATTATTTAATTTTTTTTTACTTAAATTAGTTATATATATCACTATATTGATGCTTTTAATTAACTGGATAATTGAAGATTGTATCAGCCTAGCAAATTTTGCTCTCATCTTAATTAACATACAGTCAAAAACTCCATTAAAGCCCAATAATATATAAATATATTTTTTTGAAAAACGTGATTAGGAAAAGAAATAATTCTTTTAGCTATGACATTTTTTAAGACACATGACGTTTTTATACCACTTTTATCTAAAACATGAGAACATTAGTTTAAACAGATTAACCTAATTACTTGATGGTAAAACTTAAAAAATGCAGGCAACGTTCATGAATTTGCATAGAAAATGCATACATTAAAAAAAGTAAAGTAATAAAATGAAAAAATTTGCTATCATTTATAAATTTGCACACAATCATTTATAATATACGTAATTAAAAATAACATTTATAGATCTATTGTATTAAAATATACTATATTTTTCAATCTTCATTTATTCTATGAAAAAATTAAAAGTTGTAAAAATAAAAAAACCTATTCTTCCAACTTTTACGATCAAAGTCAATCGTGTTATATTCTTTCCACATATTCAACAACTTAAATATTTCGATGCTAGTCTACATTGTTATAAACGTTTACAGTCCTCGTTCAGTTTTCTACAACCCACTGACTCTCTAAAATCCTGATTAGAAGAGACAATTAAGAGGCAAAATTAACGGCTGTGCGAAAACCCACAAAGCAGGGGTATTTCGTCAGATTATCGCGAGTTCTACGTGCGCTGTCGTTACTCATTTATTATAAATATACTTGGCGAATTAATCCAGTTCAGCCCCCAGTCAAACGTCCGCAAACCCGTGTAAACACGCATCGACGCGCGGGTGCGCAAAGAAAGCCCCGTAAAAAGCGCGACACTGTCGGGAGAGAAAGAGAGCAAGCGAAAACGCTCGCATCACGGTTAAGAGCGGATTATCGCAGGCGAATGGTGTAAAACGAGGAAGGAACGGAGGAAAAAAAGCTCGCGCTGTTCCCTGAAGTTTCTCCCCTCCTCTCGTCCCGCCCCCAACGGTCATCAGCGTTCGCGGCGAGAGACCGAGAGACGCGTTCACTCACGTTCTTTGCCGAGGGATTATTTACACAGAAGCTCGCGGCCGAGCGCACTCTATATCGATTGTCGCCTCGGGGTCGCCGCGACACTGGCTCTACCTACTCGCCTCCCTTCCGAACTCTCTCGGCGCTCCCGACTTTATCTACCGGCGGAGCTCGAAGGCACGGGCTTTTACCGCCGCCCGCTGCAAGCTCTCCGTCGCACCTACGTAACCTACGAGCGAGTACGGCAGACGCCAGATGGCGCCGACGGTGTCTCTCGAAAGCTCCGGGAGACAAGAGCAGGCAGGGGTGGGAGCTTGCAAACGTCGAGACCGAGAGCCGTGAGAAAGTGGGCCACCGTCGGATGACGCGTGCGAGTGCTCGTATGTACGTGTGCCTATGTGTGTGCGCGAGTATCGTCGAAACATCGATGGTATAGGCTTGGCTTGCGCGACCCACGGTCATCCTGCGACGCGAGCGCGCGTGCTCGGGGTATTAAGACGCGTGTGTCGAAAAATCTATATGTCACGCATGTTTGCGGCATTGATGTTAAAGTTGAGCTTTACGGAAAAACGTTTGAACCTATCTGGCCGTGTAGATTATTTCTGCATTTAGATAAGTGGTAAGGTTTGCGGATTACCTCGCACATGTATGATAATGGTTCAACTGAGAAGGCCACGGCTTGATATATTTTTTATAACTGCGATTTAGGGCTGCGTCGTAATCCAATAATTAAACGGGATATGCCGAATATTAAATCGTTTCGCAAAAGATATATATATGTATATATGTTACATTGATATACATATATTACGTTAAACAACGTGCATGGACGCGAAGTATAGTATACATTGTCTAATATTTGTCAATACAAAATTAATGTGCTGATCCTACTATATGCACGCAAAAGCCTTTATTCATAAATTCAAATGCTAAAAATCCAAAATTTAATTTTCGTTTTAAATTGAATTTCATTTATTAAGAGTTTACTGAAATTTCGATGAAAATTATTTTAGTACACAAATAGCCTTGTCATAGCATTGCGTGGTATTAATAACATTTATTTCGTTTAATCTTTGTAACTTTAAAGAACAATAATGATAAATAATACGTAAAAAAATTGAAATTGAAATCGTCTTTTTAAATTGCCATGGTTATTTTATGTGACGTCTGAAAAATACAATTACATAGCTTTGATAGTTACTCTACTAACATTGATAAAGTATTAATAAGCAATGACGGCCAGTAAACAAAATGTCAAGTTTCAATATATTGATATTAAAAATATCTATTACATTAATAATAATAATACTAATGAAAAAGTATTTCTTAAATAGGCATGAAAACATTCAAAATAACTTATATATTTGAATGACTTTATGTGATTTATATATCAAATCGAAATCCCTTCACGGAATCAGAACGGTATTTTTTCCTCACAATCAGGGGGTCAAATCATCAGCACACCTCCTGACGTCTCTCACACAATTGCGATTATTCTCCATCTATTTCTGGTGCGAGCGTTGCGTGCGAACTTTCAACGTTCTCAGAGCGCGCTCGACCGCTAAAATAGGCACAAACCCCGATGTCAGTCTATAAAAATGCCCGGCACACGCGGCACTGCGCACAGAAAAAGTCACCGTCGCTTTACATTGCAATCGAGCACCTCAGTATAGACTATTCGAAATTTTTGGTCTTAATGGAAATCGAGATATCACCGTTCTCTTTCACTTGCGTCACCATGACGCGCGCGCATATCATCCGGTCTCTTTCTGTTTCCCTCTCTTTGTATGTGTGTGTGTGTTCCGGTAATCCTAGTCGATCCGCGTGCGCACAGGGGCCACCGAAAAAAGAGGGAGAAAAAGATTCATGGCACAGGCAAGCAGCTCACGGCTCGATATGTTATCTCTCTCGATGGCGGTGCCCGCGTACACCTATTACCTGTGCGCAAGAGTCTCGAGGAAATTTTGCGCGCTGGTGCTAGAGTTTTACCTCGAGATGAGGTGCTTGAATCGGAGGAAGGTACTCTAGATCCCTGTAAAATTGTCCGTGCGGCACTTGTTCGGTGAATTGCCGTGTGCCAACTCTGTCTTTGCTGGTTTTGTTTCTTACATTATACCACGAATTTTATTCTTTATTTAGATTTTTTTCTTTAAATTCTTTTCTAGATAATTTATCATTTTTCTTACGTTTCAAAATACATATATTCTAATAAAGCAATAATCAACGAAATATCTTAGAATGAATTATTTATAAAAGTGATATCACACGGAGATTTAATTGCTGTTAAAATACTAGAGTCGTATATCTAATTTGGAATTAATTTAAATAAGGGTGAACATTCTAAATTAATAATTTACTCTATTTCAATAGTGATTTAATTTTAAAGTTGGTTTCAGCCCATTTTCAACTATTTATACTACCTACTAACAACTAAATTAACACGAGTATCTTTATATAACTACATGAAGTAAACGAAAATGATATCTTATAATAAAATTGTGCGAAATTCGCAGTGGTACTGGGACACCATAATTTTATTAATCTATTATATTTCTTATTTTCTTCTCTAAAAAGGTAAAACTACTAAATAGTAATTTAATGTTGCACAATAAAAAACGAAAGTACTATATATTTTGAATATTATTTATGAAAATATATTGTTTGATACAATCGTTGTATATGACCTAAATTTACATGCTGGTTTAAATTTATACTAAAAAATTTTAAATATTATAATTATAATTTAATTAATTAAAGATTTTGTCACAAAAATATCAGCAAAGTTAATCATTCAGTTTGTGATTGAAATAATTTAATTTAAGATACTTCATAATTAATTAAAATGGCAGATGAAATGAAGAACTTTATGTACTCCATCACAGTGTTGAATAATACCGCTAAAAGTAAACATACGTTCCTTTCTTGTACCACAACATTTCGTCGGATTTATAATCGAAAATCATTATTAATATTTACAATTCAGATAACTTTTATAAGTACAAGGCTATATTCGAAATGAAAATATTTTTAACAGATTTATTCAAATTCTAACGTTTTCTTAATAATTGTATCTAACAAAGCAATTTTCTGATATTGTATTGGCTTCTAACTTTGTTCTTGTTGCAAGATCTCTTCTTTACTCCTTCATCCCTTTCCGCATTTCCTTTCTATTCTCGTCGATGCTTTACCTCAATTCGTCTTCATTCCCTTCATCGCGGTTGTCGCCGTTGTTCTCTTCCCTCATTGACCTCTCTCATTCTCGTACAGTCTGCCGCTGTTGTACAGTTCGTCCTTTCTTTCTCCACTGTATAACGCTCGTCAGTCATTATCTCGAATCCTCGGCAGTCGTTGTACGGCGGCCAATTTCCGAATAACGCGATTTCCCTCTTCCGCGCGTTGCATGCGCTCGACATTTTGATGCGCTCGCACACAGCAGCACTGCCGCAGTCACTTTCCAATATTCGAGATACTGCGCCCCCGTTGGCTTTTCTCTCTCCCTCGCTAGCGCCCTGTGTTTCCCGCCTCCCCATTATTATCACTGCAACGTCTTCCTCGCAAATGTTCTATACGCTCTGGCTGCAGCAGATTGCTTCAAAATAGCGCTTATACTTTAGGTTTGCAGCTAACGGCACATGTCTTTAGTTCTTCATCCCTAGCTCACTTTCGCTTAAAGAATAGTAATTTCAAATTGGACTAGCAATTTTTTAAGTAAAATATCGAAATTAAAATTTGTATCAATTATTCTATATTATAAGTATGGTTGTTTTTGTAACTATTTGACAGGCATATATTAAAATCTGAGCCAGTTCGGATTTTTCGAGGTACTATAAGAAAAATGTCTTTGGATTTTCCGGGTTCAGAGATTGACCTTTATAACCCACAATATCTGTATTTTATAGCTCTTTCTGGCGTATATCGCCTAAAGGACGGAAATATAAAATACTTTTTCAGTACTGCATTGATGTCGTTTTCAAATATTTTACAACTCCTCATATGTTAATATGAAAATAAAATGAAGGTAGGTTAACTGAATCTCTATTTTTTGGTTTATTATATAAATTTAATTTAAAGCCATTTTTATTGATTTTTCTGGATCCTTAAAATCTACTATCACCAAAAATAATTCGTAGAAAATTTGCGTTTGTTAAATATATATATTTATAAATTTTTTGATCATTAATCTTTTAATTAAAAATAATATAAATACGTTTATGCAAGTATAACGCGAATAATTTATATGTATACTCTTTATAATAAGGCGAAAAGTACACGCGTACTTATAGTTGAAATAGCTCTCAGTTATTGAAAATCACTTGACCGATTTTTATTTTAAAATAGAAATTTTCCAACTTTCTATTTTATATCGAGCTTAAGAGCTTTTTGCATTATCGCAGTAGTTTTTATTTCTAATTAACTTTTTGAACTTACCGTGAGTCAAGATAAATGTGTTTAGTACCGTAATTTAGTAGGTAATGTAGGTAAGTCATCAATCTTTAGGAAAGAGCTGTATAGAGGAATTTTCTATTGCGTACACTGTAAAAAATCTTATTAAAATTAATGTAGAACATTGATTTTTAATGTACAAAAGTAACTTAAATTTAATG
>JAWWEQ010027307.1:0-24735 GCA_035583055.1 Torymus tubicola
ATATTGTGAAAAAAATTATATCAATCATTAAAAATAATTGTCCGATCCGGCATATAAAAGAACAATTCTCCAACTCGAATCCTCCAGACAAGCACAACAATCAAGAAAAGCAAAACTTTCGTCTCACCTTTGCCATCGCCGGCGTCCTCCTCGGGCGCTTCGTCCGGCGTGGACGCTCTGAGCGAGCTAGCAGCCGAAGCTCCGGTGGCCGTGTTTCGTCTCCTCGCTAACAGAATCCCGCGCAGCTTGGCCGCGTACCCGAGGTTTGCCGTAAGACTCTGACAATCATAATGTGCAAATGCTCGCCTTCGATGCCGCTCTTCTACGTCGGCAGAGACAACCGGACTCGTGCACGACGAAGGCCCCCCGGACGACGACGAGCCGGCCCCCCCAGACGCTTGCTCGTCCCCAGCGGGGTTCGACGAGCTCGACGTCCGGGGTGGTTTACCGCCCCACAATCGATTCAGCTTGAGCCGCAGCTTCGGACTCGAGCCACTTGGGCCGCACACCTCGTCGACGTCCGGTGACGTCGCACCTTGTTGTTGTTGTTGCTGTTGTTGCTGCTGGTGATGATGATCTCCACTCGACTGGCTTTGTTGATGGTGAGAAATGATGTGTTGCTGTTGCTGGAGTAGCTGATGCTGTTGATGGTGGTGATGCGACTGGCGTCGCATCAATAGCTCTGACGCGATGGGACTGCGAATCGTTGGACCACTGCTGGGATCGCCAGGCCGGAAGTCCTGTAGCATAGCCAGCAGGTTGTCGCTCATAGAGACGGACTGGGCGACTACATCGATGCTACCTGTTGATACACGCCAGTTGTCCCACGTGGTCGAGTGTGAGGGAGAGAGATAGACAGAGAGAAAACAGACAGGGGATATTTAGTCCGAGTGCATTGAGAGAGCCAGGGGTACGATGAGGGGAAAAGTGCGCAGGTATATACTATGCATGGTAACGTGCAAATCTTACTCTCCCTCTCCCTCTCTCTTTCTCTCTCTCTCTCTCTTTCGAGGGTTTGTTTACGACGGGGTATGCGGAGAAAGAGAGAGAGAGGGGGGAGAGGCTGTACTACCCCTCGGGTGTCGTAAGCTACTTTTCCCCAAAGGACCTATGGGTTTGCGTATTTGGAAAGCAGTTTCACTTGAGTATTGAAACGCGTTAAGAGATATTAAGTCTATTACTAATGAATTTCAATTTTGTATATTTATTTCGTTTATTTCAAGCATTTTAGATAAGCAAACTACTTTAAAAGCAATTAAAATAATGATAATTTTACAATGAACATACAAATGATGCATATAAGCGGAATTTTAAAATTTAATTTTAAACGATGAATAACTAAAAATTACGATTTAACTGAATAATGTAGTTTCTAATGTTTGGATTTTTACTATTTTATGAACAAAAAATGTATATTGTTTTTTTATGAGAAGAAACAAGTTACATTGCTATTCTGTATAAAGATGATTCATATAATGAAAGTGAAATTTTGATCATTGATGATGCAATCCTATGCAATAATGATTAATAATGAAGATAAACTTTTTTCTCTTCATTAACTTATTTATCTTACCGAGCATTACTCCTTCTGTTGCCGCGTAAGCAAAGTAACAGTGGAAAAAATGAATAATATTATTAAATAAAAAATTTTGTTTCCATATACAAATTCATTTAAAAACAAAAAAAAATCACATTGTTGAGGAAAAAAGGCTATTGCAGCATACGAAACTATTCACGAGAACAAATCGAGTCTATTGCGTAATAAGATTTTATATGCACAACACTATTCTATACTATCCAGCTGATCATATACCCCATATAGGTACGTACTGAGCCACCCAAACACCCGCTATCAATTTTAAAAATCTTTTTTACGTTAACTATACAACAACGACGTTATACTACTACAGGCCTCTTCATCGTCCAGCATCACTCCATTGCGGATTCACCGCTACAGTTCAGGTGACTCAGTGCACACCGTCGCGCGTCACGAATGAAATCATACAGATACCCTCTATGCACAGTACATATATACACACACTGGTAATATAGTAGTAGTAGTAGTACAATAATGACCGAACGAGAACCAATGCGTTATAATACATACCATGTGAGCCATACTCTCGGCGTAGTGGAGTATCAGGGACGCGCGAGTTTGGGTCTGGACTATGGGGCAGCTCGAGGCTTGAGTTGGAACGATGTAGTGTTAGGCCCCGGCCAACACGGCTACCCGGGCCAATGCTGCCGCCTCCGCTGCCGCCTCCGCCGACGCCACCGCCACCGCCGCCGCCACCGCCACCGCTACCGTTTACCGGTAGGCTTGTGATCATCTCGTCATTCTGTAAGAATAAGGAAAAAATAATTATGAAGTTAGTTGAAATTTAATCTGTAGACGTTAAAAAGAATTTGTTAAGATTATTTATTTGCAAATATATTTTAGATTAATATTTTTTATTTGTATGATTATAAAAATATAACAATTTATAAATATTGCGTTTGACGTAATATTTGTATATTTCATTTTCAAAGTGTGAACTTTGAATGAAACGTGAACGTTTGGAATTGGGAGCATCAACGATGAGTTATGGGGTTAGCGGGGGCGATAAACAGAGCTGTAAATTCAGCAGGGAGTAGCTGTGAAAAGTAGCTGTAAATATATCCTTATAAAAAAGTCCTTGAGATCGGGTGAGTCATGTCAGGAAAGATTAGATTGTGCGCTATTTCAGGGTGACTCTGCAACAATATATAAATATACCCACTTGTGCACTGGGGCTGCTAGTTTGAACGTGTATAGGTGAGCATACGACGTAATATCAAAATTTAAACAGCGCTACCAATACAAACTTCAACTTCTCTCTACTTTACTACACACACACACACACATACATATACCATACACACACACACACTGAACGTTATGCAATCGGAGCGAATTCAATTAAACAATTTACAAAGCAAACCATAGATAAGTGAAACGTGCTATCGCAGCATAGAAGATTATATATATATATATATATATATATAAGTCAAGTATATATATTTTAATATTCCAAACATTTCTGTTATTAACCTGTTGGTTAAAAATAGATCGACATACCCAACAGTCACGCAGAAAAATTGGGTTCATAAGAATTCTAAGCGCAGACACGACGCATGTGTACCTGTCGAGACCTTAAAAATTTTTGCACTGTATAAATGCATATAGTTTGCTCATCATGTATGTATATATATATATATAAACCTGGACTCGAATCAATCGATACACTTATCTCACTCGTGCCGTGCGCAAATACTTATTATGCAGATGCGCACGAACGAGGGACAAATTCTACGCGTACGTATGGACCCATCCGATAAATATTTATCGGCGTGTTTTATAAATATTCATGCGTCACGCTTGTAAACATCACCACCGTATAAATATATATAAGAAACCGCGACAGAAGGAGAAAAGAAGTCGAGTGTCTGAAATAGATGGGTGAAAAAAAATGTCACTACCGCCCCCTATCCTCGTCTTTAGCTGTAAGTGAATTTAATTAAGACGAACGTAAGGCCGAGGCACACGCCGAGCACGCACGCAGGTGTCGGTCCCGCGGGATCGCGCGTGTGCATGCTCAGGACACATATATACAGTGGAGGCAAAAAACTTGGACTTTCATTCACTCGCGCGCGCGCTACGGTGCCGTGTGCGTTCTATATCTTCCTTTTTTAATTACTCGAGGCTTCATTAACCAGAGCGAGTTCGACAACCTTGCGGTGCATCGGAACGACGATATTTTGTATATATATGTATATAAATGCATGTGAATAACTATAAGAGCCGGATGCGCCGTTGTCGGCGTTTACGTCAGCGCTGAATTTCAAGGCGGCCTAATTGAATTACGTTCGATTATGGGGTGACTCGAGAGAGAGAAAGAGA
Organism: Torymus tubicola; assembly: GCA_035583055.1. Lineage (NCBI taxonomy): Eukaryota > Metazoa > Arthropoda > Insecta > Hymenoptera > Torymidae > Torymus > Torymus tubicola. The sequence goes on from JAWWEQ010027307.1 coordinate 3,920, forward strand.
GAGAGAGAGAGAGCAGTTGCGTATGCTAATGTGCGAGAGGCGACGACACGCGTGTTATTGTTTTATTGCCACCGACGACTGCGATAAGGTGAGGGGAGAAGAGTGTAGTATGTATTATGTGTATATATCCGTGCGTGAGTGTGATTGCTGTGTGCGTGCCGTTCGCGTGATGGGCGCGATAATGACAGTTCGTCTCGTTTTCAATGGGGAGAGAGAGAAAGAGAGAGTGAGAGGGTATAGACTTTTTGCAAAGAGGTTCCGGTCTTGGAGAGGATGTGATGCGCCGAGGAGGTTCGCTTCTAATACGTGCAGCCTGTTGATGGTTAAGTGTGTGTCGTTTTTACTCTGATGGTAATTAGATGATTGTTGCGGTCAGAGAAAGTTTGCTTAGGAATAATTGTATATATTAATCTCAAGTTTAAAGTTTGTATAGATTGTATACTTGTTGATGTCTGTGTACCAATGATAAATGAAGACATTCAATATGAAATGAGAAGTATAATTTTTACGTAGATTATAAATAAGTCTGACAGTTAGTGTACAATAAGTGAAGTAACCATATGTGTTATTATTACAATGGCCTACTTGTAACATATATTGCACTTAAGACTAATGACAAATTCAAGGTGTAGTTGATCTACATAAACGTCTATAACTATGTTAACGTGCTCCAATTGATTTAAAAAAAAAATTTCAGAGTGATTTTTCTTTAAATATACTATTGCTTATTCAAATCCACTTCACCAAACCGGTTCTTGATGAAGTATATTAAACCCTACTTATAAAAATTCAACACAGAACTTCCCAAAAACAATCTACAAATATACAAACACACACGCATCCACATAACAAATACCGCGTGTATGCGCGCATTGCCTCATCATCCGATTCGTCGTGGGGCAAGCCACTGGCGCCGACTGGACTCTCTCTCTCTCTCTCCGAGATCACGTTAATTAACTCCTCCCCTCTGTGCATATATAGACACCCACTCACACACACAGTAGCCCTTTGCTCTCCCGCGCGTACATACGTATATAGCTGAGCATTGTCCGAGCGCGTGAAACCCGAGCCAGCCCCCAATGTTGTATGCTTAGTGTATATGGTGAGTATATGTACTCGCCTTGGCATCTCTCGTTCCCGTTCTGCAGTATGTGTATGTGCAGCTTTTTGCTCAAAGAGCGCGTAGGCTTTTCGCGCGCAGTTGACGCTGTACAATTGCGCGTTTGACAAATTCGCGCTCTTGACGTTAGGCGTTATATATATAAGTGACTCGGTGTATGGTCTGAGTAAATAGCAAGCAGACGATTCAATTGTGCGCGTCCTTTGGGCGTGTAAAAGCGCGTGATGGGAAAGCATAGCGGAGAAATATTTGACCTATATTCTATAAACGCGGCTTCTAGCTCTTTTAATTTCAGTTAATGTAAGGAGGTTAAAGAACAAAGGGGTTACTGAAATTTAGAGGATATATTGTCTAGCCAATTAGAGAGTGTTAGAGTTAATTCTTTTTTCTTTTCTTCAGCGTGATACAGTTTATTTGGCTAGTATATAAATGTTAGAAAACATTAATGATTTTAAATGGACCTGGCCTATAGGTATAGTAGAAAATTATATAGAAATGAATATGATACTGGACTAATCAATTTATGTAGCTATTATAGCAAAATTTTTAGGTCATTCTACAAATTGACTTTGGAATTTTAGACTACCAAATAAATTATAAACGGCTTACAAACTATATTTACAAGACTTAAATCTAAATAATGTTAACAATCATCGAGCAGCCCGCGTTAAACAGCGTGCATAATTAATCAAAGAAAGCTCATCGGCGTCCGACACAAGAGGTCCTGCAATAAATACCATGACGCGGTCCCCAATTAAATCCCATCGGCATCCTCTCTCGTGCCTCGCGACCAATCACCCGCTTCTCTCTCTCTCTCTCTCTCTCTCTCTCCCGCGGGGTCATTCACAGTACCTCTCGCACCGTGAGTCACACACACTCACAACTTGCTTGCTTTCTCTCTCTCTCTCTCTCTCTCGCTCTCCATCGACTAATGCACCTAGAGTCCCATTAAAAAGCAGCCGCGCGCTCACGCAAAACGAAAACGAATGCGAATTCCTTACGGCGCGCTGAATAAAATTCCCCCTGTAGTCCACTTCGACTCGCGCGCTCGAGCGGAAAGCGCAGGAGGCGCAGCCGGTGTAAGAGAAAGAGAGGAAGGGAGAGCAAAAGATGCGTCACGTTGCGCGCATTCCGCGAATTCTTCGCGTGGGTGATGTCCGCTTGCAGCAGCAGCCGCCCTTTCTATGGGACTCGTCATGCGCCAGCGACGCGCTGGTTTTCCGAAAGTTTTGAGAAACGCGAACGACGGGGGTGGTCTTGCTATGCCGGTGAGGTTTTCTTATTTGTAGATGTATATATGTAGGAAGCAAGACTGGAATTTCTATGATATAGAGCTGTAGGAAGGAAAGAAAGAGAAATCTGAAGTGCACAGAAGTGGAAGAGTTTTTCTTGGCACGCTTGCGTCTGTATATAGTTTTTGATGTCTTATCGAATATTTTAGAAACACGACAGTCGAACACGTGTTTTGCAGACGTGAATGAACAGATAGTCAATTTATATACATGCTGTTTTCTGCCGTGAATAAAATAATTTATACAAGCGACAATTTTTCTAGTTCTATTTTTATAGTATAACAAAGAAATGTGAGATCTTGCGATAATTAAATTTAACTGTTTAATATTTGAATACTATATTGGAATTAATATAGATTTAATACAATGGATAATATATACTTGGTAAATAGTGTGTGGTACAGAATAAATGTAGAATAAAGAATATTTATAACTGTCTGAAATTTATCCACGCAATTTCGTCATACAGTTAAAACGCAAATTTAAACAGTTTTGCCCAAGATTCGAATTCATTTTATACAATTGTATGAAAACTTTATTTTTTCAATTTCCATTATTTATTTTTTACAGAAATACAATTTAACAAAGTCATTGACGAATCATTCAATATTTCCTTTGTTTATTTTAGTTCAATTTTAATTTATCAAATATCACATGAGCTTATCAAACGTAGATTAGAAAATGGTACTTACAAATCAGTGCATAATAATTCTAGCACTTTGTGAACAGTATTGACCATACGGAGAAAGATAAATTAAACTGAAAACTAATTTTAACCGCATATATGTGTGTTAAAACGATAAATCAATCTGTTTGATAACTAATAGTTATCTTTATTATTGCACAATTCGATATTATTTAATTAAGGAAGTAACAGCCAACTTAAAAATAAATTTTTAATATGAACTAACAGAAACAAAACTGTCACGAAAGTATATAGCAAGTATGTAACAATAATTAAGAAATCGTAGTAGATGAACACAAACTCCCTTTACTCAATCAAAGTGTGCTTGCTCTGCTATATTCGTGTGGAAGACGAGGAGCTTCTACACTAACGACGGCAAGATAAATAACCCGAAGCTGCGTTTGATGAGCGATTCGATAAAGACGTAAATCGCGTGAGAAAAGCAATCCTCGCGGCTGAAACGTTATTTCCCTGCGCTCGAGAAGAAGTAACCGATGATGTAAATGAACGCGTTTGTACGTATATGTATATACAACACGTGTATCCAGTTACCTCCAATGAAGTGCCGCAATCTTCTGTGCACGTGTGTGTGTGTGTATATGAGGTATACCTACGAATTCTGGAAAGCTCAGAAACTGAGATAAGATCCCGAGAACTCGTATACATATAGCGACGCGCTAGCGTGAAAACTTTCGCAGGAATTATACTATTTATGTATATATTTATTGACGTTATAATATACGTCAATGGAGGCTGGTAAATCAGAAGTGAGAGAGTTGTGCAAAGTTAGATGGAATTAGCATTTTTTTTTCGTATACCTGGTAATGATTATTAGAAAATTTTTCGGTGAAATGGTCAAGTGGCGTTGTTTGGATGTAACGCGATACGCGAGTTCTAACACGCATGGAAATGAAATATGGATGAATAGCTGCTGATACAGGTAAAAATTTATATTCTTCGGCGGAATAAGTTTATATTACGGGTTAAGTAGCGAAAGCTGAAAGCGAACCTAAATACCAACAAAGTCTCTATGAAGATATGCAATAGTAGAAATTGTGTTGCATGTGGGATTTTTCAGGTAAATGTGATGCTCTTATAGTATTCATTTTCTTGTTTACAATTTAAATAGTTTTTTTATGTAATCGCATAAATTCAAATTTTATCAATCGAATTTTAAAATAAACGTTTCGCAACGTTTCTCTAATGTTTTAATCAAAACATTCTAAAAAAAAGAACCAATATAAAATAAAAATACCGTCACGCAAATTTATAGCTGGCTACATTTACCAACGTTAACCAATCAAGAAACACTTAATCCATCCACTTAACAATGACCCGCACTGTTGCCTGCCCACACTTCACACACACACACATACCCGTTCAACTTCGTGAAGCACTACAGTCGGTGTTGGCTCTTGGGCCAACAAACAACAACGCGCCACTCTCCTCGAGACGTCGACTACCACAACACTGCGGGCACTGCATTATTACCACCGAGAGAACGGACCTCCGTCTCTCGATGTAAATTAGGATCGATGATGCCTCTCTTCATATATGTATATAATACCAGCTTTGCCACCCTGATGCATATACTACACGCCACACACACGAAACCACTGCGCCGGCCTACAATAGCGTTTCGTGCGTACGCGAGTGTGTGTGTGACTCAGACTTGTGGAATGCGGCTTATGGCTATTTGGGCGGTCCCGAGAAGCGAAGGAGAGAAGAAGAAGAAGACGCAGAGGGATTGCGGAGGTGGAGGTGGAGAAGAAGAGGAACACTATACTACCTACTCGAGTGTGGGACTACTATATATACGCGAGCGTGCAAATCCATCTACAGCAGCAGCAGCGCCGGCGAGTGACCTTTCCGGCATTTCCGTAGCTCGTAAATCGGCGCTTCGTTTGATTTTCAATATATCGGCGCCTGATACACCTTTTTCATAAGGAATTGGTATAGAAGAATCGTTGTACGGTTATCGACAAGGCGATAGGGATTCTTTTTCGGCGGTTACTGCTAGTAGTCGTGGTCGCATGTTTTTATGGATCTGCAACACGGGCGGTGAGGCGACGTGTGAGGCTGCCGCGTATTATACGTGTTCATTCTTTAATCGTATGCGCGGTGGTTGTTAGTGAAAAGGTATACGGAGGCGGTGAGAGATTTCCATATGACTGTTTGAATAGATCTCGCATTTTTGGTGGATTACTGTGTGTGGATTTATGCAAAGTGCGTATTTTAACGTTATACGTTGTGAAAGAATTGCGGTGATGTACGAATTACAATAAATATTTTCAAGCGATCTAATCAATAAGATTTCGTTAATACTCTCGTGTAAGATAAGAGTTGCGTCATTTAATGTAGATGTATGTTATTAAAGAAGCTCGCCTAATGATCTCAAGCGTCCGTATTAATTTTTTTATATACGCTCAGATGAAGAGGTGAGAAGGCGTTACCCTCACTTTTTCTTTCCCAGTAGCTATGACCTACAAAGATTAATGTCATATTCCACTTCTTATAATACATTTTTTTAACTCGCTGCGTGTAGATCAAATGCCTTCATTACTATAGAGTATCAAAATTCAATCAAGTCATTATTCCAAGCGGCCTATGCAGAGATCTAAGTTAAAATTGTGATTAAGTTTATAATTAAAAAAGTATAATGTATTATATTATATATTTTAATAATTCAAAAAATATTTTGTCTACGCGACTGACAATAATAGCCATTTCGTCATCGTCGGTTACAAGATATAACTGTAAAAAGTCGTCACAAAGGATATCACTACACTTTTCAAATGACTGTCATCATTGACAAAGACCTTGACAAAGCAGCCGGCGTTTCAATCTTATACAATTGTATATGCAAACCTCATCGACTATCCGTAGCACGCAATACCATACGATATACTCACTGCAGCGATGATCGCTGCCCTCGCAATCCTCGTTATCTCTTGCGCATCTCTCTCTCAGTGCGCACCTCGTATATACTTCATACGCGCCAGTGCGCACGAGCACTCGATAGAAATCGAAAATATCAGCTTGGTGCTCGCACAAGCGAAACATCGACGACTGGTATAGGATCTATTTCGTTCCGCTGTGGCGATGAATTTCTCTCTCCTGGTGCAGCGTAACGATTATCCGCTCTCCCTCTCTCTATCTCTCAAGCTCGTTTGGCGTAATTCCGGCTTGTATACTCGTATTGTGCATGTATATAAGTACACGTTACAATCGGAATCGAGAGTGAAAAGACAACGATTGGATGTATATAAGCAAGGCGGTTTGGCGATAAGATGGTCTAGCGGTTGGGACTATACCAACTGAAAACCGGTAGAACGATGTAGCTCTATAGAAGAGAGAGTGCCACAGGTTGAGCGCGTAGTATGCAAAGGTGGCCTACGTGAGATTGTTTTAGAGAGAGGGAATTGGGCCGCCAAGGTTCTTTTTTTCTTTGTTAATTGTTTTTAGTGTATGAGAAAGTGGAATGATTAAAGTGGAAAAAGTAGACGTAGCTTAATTTTCATTTATCAAGTACGGGCTGATGTAGGCTGTCAGATGAAGATCGAATATTTTGAGATTAAATTGATTTCAAGAGTTATTAATATTTTTTTATATAGATAGCTTTCGAAAATCAAAATCAAATAATGATAGTCAATCGTAAAATTGATATAGACAGAACCATAGATAAGCTAAAACCGGAAATTATTTTAAATTTGCATAAATGAATTATGTAATATTTATAAATCAGTTAGATAGCTAAAAAACAAAGTTAAAGTAAAATTCAACGGCTTTGTGTTAAAAAAGAAAAATAATTAGAACCCTTATATATATATATATATATATATATGATTAATCATAAATCGCATTCCTAAACTGGCACACACTCAAGACGCAAAATATCCTACATGCAGGCCAAAGTCAGTAGGGATCTGCATCGTTGGAGAGAACGCCGGGAACGGGAGAATGAGTGAGGAGGAGGCGCGGCGGAGAGAAGGTCGAGGGCCTGAAATCCGGTCCCCGGCGCGCGCTCTTAACCGGAAGTCAGGCGTGTCCGCCCTAAAAGAGAAAAAGAGGAACGACCGAGAGAGAGAGAGCAAGCGAGAGAGAAGGAGATATATCGCAGAAAGGGGAGAAGGGGACTACTATATACTCTCCGCAGACGACAAACAGGCCACGCGGCTATATGGACGTAGATATCCTGTCGTCGTTAACTTAATCTCCTCTGGCTCGCGCATATACTTTGCTTTTATATGAGCGCTCTTTTTAACGGAAAATTACGGTGCTCGGTACAGAGATGGTGATTTGAAAAGTTGAAAATTTTCTATTGTAATACGTCAAAGAGTGAATTGCACTTTTGATTCATAGAAAAGGCGCTTATAGGCGTCGCGCTCGGTCGCGCGCCACCAGCCTATAAGTACGCGTATAGGTGAGTTACGAGAATTTTGTCGGCGTTATCGCGTGGTTAGACTACTTTCAAAAATTAGCATAGCTATCTGAATTGTCGGAAACTGCCGGAGTGAGTTTTGTTTAACAGTCGCGGCCGCGAATATAGTTTTTATGCGCGCTATGCTAATGTTTGACGATTCTGATAATGAAATTGATTCAATAAAGTAATAAGGCGTTAATATTTGCATAACTCGTGAACGTTCGTGTAAAAGCGCGTACGTACCTTTTTAACAATGAAATTTTTCTTTACGACTGAATGTTCAATGCGCGTGCTCCTTTTTACTGTAATATTCGAGTAAAATGGCATTTTTACTCTGAAATTATACAGAAACAAAATGAGAATGATAAGAAAAATAGAAAAAAACTCTTGCGAAAAGTACTATTAAAAAGAAAGGTGAGTAGAATTAAATGATTATTACTGCTATTATGCTGACGTAGCTTTGAAACATATCATTTTATGTTCTTTCAAGATAATTCTCTCTGATTTCTCAGAAAAATTTCATTTTAGGAATTACCTATATGATATGCAGCAATTTCAAATGTCTCAATGCTTTCCGAATGACGAATGTACACTAAAACGTCATATCACGGAACGCAACGGTAAGTCATAAATCGGAAAATTGAGCAGTGTCTTTGCGTAAGAACCATGAGACTTTTTTTATCGAGAAAACGAGAAAAAAAGAGAAAGTCCCTTCATTTTTCAATAGATTGCATCAAGAGCATTAGTTACGAGGCTTGAAATATCAAGTGGAAAAAATAATTTCTCGAGACGTAGAAATGCTTGATTATTCCGGCTGCGAAGTGGCGCCTGAATATTGAGCAGCTATTTATTATACATCCATAACCAATAACAGTCGATTGCATTAATACGCAATTTTTCAAACAAATATTTCTCTCCTTGCGAATGTAAATTAATTAGTACCATACATTACAATTTTTTTTCTCTTGGAATCACAGTACATTTTGTACTTATATAGTAATTATTCAGAATACTCCTATGAAAAAAGACCACGTAAGAATTGGTATATTCGCAGAAAGTCTCGTTAAACTTTAGCCATTACAAATCGAGAAAAAACCTTACGATAATCACATAATAACCCAACGCACAACACTCAGCGTTAAAAAAAAAGTCTCAACGAGACTCTTCACATCCTTCACTCCCATCCTCTCCCAACCACTGCATTAAACAAACAAGCGCGCGCGCCCCATTCCTCGAAAGCTACCCCTCTAATATCCCTTACAATCACACTTCCCGAGAACTCTCTCAGTTTCTCTCGCGAATATACGCGCGCGCGCCTGCGGCCGACGACGCCGGCAATAATCTCGCCTTCAACACGCGTGCACACGCAAATTCCCCTCGAATGTACATAAGTTACGTACGTATACGTACGTACGAACATACTCGACTCAGTTCCCCAGATCCTCTGCGCGTATACGCACGCATACACACAAATCACTTGCACTGCTGCTGCTGCTACTTCTCGCTCTCTCTCTCTCTCTCTGGCCGCGATTTCCCGTTCGCGCGCGCGGGCCTCTTATCTACACCGTGAGCACACGTATAGCGCCTGGGAATGCTCGCGCTCCGTGCAACCGCATTCAGGTGCGTGTGTATGTATATGTATATATATATATGTACACAGGTGAGGAGGGGTTTGTACGTGCGTATGGTCGAAGGTGGGATATATAGGAGGACGGTGCTCTCGCTGGCTTGTTCGGATATCTGCTTCGATAGGTTTCACGGATGACGGCGCGCGCACGAGAGAACAGAGGATATGCCGCTGTCGATGTCCTTGGTTACGTAGACGCATTTCGGATGTTGCCGCGGTGATGATCATCGTGTGGATTTGTATAGAGGTAGAGAATAGTGAGGTTGTATTTTGAGTGCCGATTTTATGGAATTTTTGTTATAGAATATAGTCGAGGATTAATTTGTTGCGCACAATGGTACATTACAACAATGTCAACGACGGATGGATGTATACAATCGCAGAGAGAATTCTGATGGCAAGCATTTGCATGATGAATATCCAATTAATATTTAACGACGCAAACATAATAATTTTAACGGCGAGGCATATAATAATTCACTCGAATAATTAATCATCCACGCGAAGCCAGCGACTCCTTCCATTTAATTAGCAAAATTGCTGGCAATTATATAAAAGAACGTCGGTTGGAGATGCGGCGTTGTCAAGTTCGTCGCGAGAATAACCATAATCCGACTTTTTGCCTTTAAACAAAAAAAAAAGGAAACACTTAGAGACTTCTTTGGCTATACAACGCGAACCAGCTACTGTAATACGACGTCCACTACTATACGCCAATAAATTAATTCGCGAAAACCTCACATCATAAAATACTTTATATGCAGCAGCTACAACCCAGTATAGAAGAATACTTTTCGCTTGATCGGCACAGTTCGTATACACACACACACACACACACACACACACAAAAACAACTCGTAAATCCCGACGCTTCTTCTCGCACAACGTAGACGCATACAGTGCCTTCCCCTACCCTCCGTCTCTTCTCTTCATATTATTGCCAAGACTCGCGAACTAGTTATGCAAATATAACAGCGCACACATTCTTCGTGGCGATTCACGAGCAATTTGCGCTCACTGCTCATAGTAACTATATATATATGTGCACGTCGCGTTGCGCTTTTGTCCCTGCACGTTTAACGAGCGCCGCGTGCAGCCAAGATTAGGCGCTCGTCCTTTTTACACTTTGAGACGTTGCGCAAGCTGCTATGTATGACTGTCTGCATATGTTTGTGTGTGTGTATGTGTGCGAATTGATGCCCCCGGAGAAAGCGTACGTATGTGCTGTAAGCAAGTGACAGTTTTGCTGCTCGTGTTGTATGGCGCAGTGAAAGAGGAGTTCGGAAGAGTGAAATGTTTGCGCATGGTATAGTAAAGCGAGGAATTTTTATTTATTGTAGAACGGATTAGAGAAGAATGCTGGTTGAAATAAAATGGTTGTAGCGTTTTTGTATGAAGAATGTGCAAAACACGGATATTTTGTTCTTGAACAACAAAGAAACAGCAAAAACATATATCTTTATCTTGCTTATTAAACAACCAATTTCAAAACTTATGGCGAAACAACATTTACCTGGCATAAATTTTTCTTTAACTATATAATGTACTTGACATTATTTGTGAATTTCTTAGTATGCAATTTTAAAAATTACTATATCACTTGTGCAAGTTTACATCTACATGAAAGTACGTACAGACACGTGGGTTGTATTGTTTGACCAATTAGTACATATATTTACGCTACGAGAAATTGAATGAGAAAACCGTTTTTATCATTAATATAAAACTAGATTCACTTATTGCCTGTGAACAACCTGCACTTATAATTGCTTCTTTCTCTTAGCTCTTTTTACTACACACGAACAATAATTGCCATGTTTGTTATGCCGATGTCTAATGATTCAGTGTAATGGTGTAACTGTATTTATTAGACTTTGATTAATGTGTTATATACCCGTTTTCTTATTCAAATCTTCAAAACCATTTTCAGAATTAAAAGTAACAATGAGAAATAATATCATACCCTTTGTAATACAATTTAACAGTGCTTTTCAATACTTCTAAAGAGAATATTAAAATACAAAATAACACATTCATATAGTTCCTTCTTTATACACTTTCATGCCTCAAACTCTACGTTGAGTTTCACGTGGAGCGTGATTCACTCCCATTGACAAAAAAAAGTCAGCGCAGGCACCGTTCTCGCAAAGTAGGTCAACCCCATACACATATACATACACGTACGCCATACAACAGCAGCCAACTGTATAGATATATACTGATTCAGCAAGCATTGCCTTATAGATGCGTAATAATCCGACGAGAGACACAAACGCTTCGGAAATTTGCGTGGATTACGCCATCGCTTGCTACCGTAATAACGAGAGGGACAGTGACTATACAGACCCGCAAAAGCGCACAAAGACTCGGCGCGTAATCTCTCGAACCGAAGGAGCGTATTGCAAAACCCAACCCATAAGCGCAGCTGTACTGAAACCCTGTATACTAGTATGTATATGTATATATTCAATGTGCAGGGGGCGCAGAAGACAAAACGATCTTGAGAAATGAAATGTATACTTTTATCGCGGCGCCGGGTGTATATGTTGTATATTTATACAAACATATACATGTGGTACCAGTAAGTTTAGAAAAGTCGTGCGCTATATACGTTTGTACCAACGAGTATATATAAACAAACTTTCCGCGGGGGACGAGGCGAGATATATATCCAGGTCTTTTGAACCTGCTGAGACCGCATGCATCGTTGACGTTATATTATGGTACACGTGTGTATGTATGTGGCTGTGTGGAAAAAGTAGGGGTAAGCCCATGTGTGGCGTTAAAGAGAGAAAGAGAGGGAGCGGGCAAGTTTATGTGTATATGTGTGTATACAGGAAATCACGAGCGATTGTCCGTGTACGGGCTGTACATTTCAAGCTGAGTGTTGCGCCTATATGGCGTCGACGCTCGTGATCTTTCTATATATCTCTCTCTCTCTCCTCGTTCACCGCGACACCGCTCGGTACTACGGGTTTTGTGTGTCCTTTGTGTCCCACATAATTGCTTTCTCTTTGTCTTTAGGCATATACTTCATATTTTTTTATTGTTTTTTTTTGTAAACCGATACGAGGGTGCCGATCGTGCTAGAGCTTTTTTTATATGTACGATGCGACATTCTGTATATTATAACAGGTTTGGGTATTTATATAACATTGACGTTGTTTGTTGAAGGTACGTATTTTTAGTGTAAGTGATACTTGTACTTGTCGTTTTTATAAAATTACACCGAAATGTGTATATGTACAAGGAATATTGTACAGTCGTAAGAGTGTAGAAATTTCTGGTAAGGGTTATATACATTGTTTTAACGGCACTTTAAACAATAAAAAACACGCTTTCAACGTCTTCTATCTTTTGAGAGTCAAAGACTATTTCACAAAAATTATTACTTAGTTCTAATGGTGCCAATTAAACGACGATACGATCGTCATTATATCCCTATATACGGTGGCCATTACGAGTATATACACTCACCCTACAATTTTTTGTTCACACTATAGTTACGAAACCGTAATTCGTGTAATCATAAGCTAGAAAATCTCACACAATGACTTCTCGAGCCCTGCCGCCGTATACGTTTACACTCGCGCACTCCAATCCTCGCAATCTCGCGCCTCGAATCAATCAAATGACAAGGCGAATTTCGTCACAGCGTTATAAACAGTTCACACGAGTAGCGCTTATATAGCATTGGATCGACGGATATTCGATTAATCATCGACTTGCGCTCTCTCTCTTTTTCACTCTCGTTATAATTTCCATTTACTCTCAGATCCGTTCGCACGTAAAGTTCACTTGGTCGAGACTTGGTCATGACACTATATACTATACTATACAGCACTGTATACTAGCCGAGTACGCTTTACGCTCAAAGCGGAGCCCATTCAAGCGCGAAACTTTCATTCTCTCTCGTTCTTTCGCGCGCGTGCGAGTGTGCTGCACGCGGGTGTGGCAAGCGCAAGGCTATATACGCGCGCTCGATCAACTTCTCTCGCTGTGGTACTTTTTAATTGCGCGATGTATATACGCGCGGTGCGTAATGATAATGTTTAGCGCGCGCGCTCGCGATTGCTCTCCTGGAAGGCTGGAAAAGCGCGCGCACGTCGAGTTAATTGTGCGTATGTGTGTGTCGCTTGATTTCTCAGTGGTAGCGGCACTTGCGAGCACGAGTGTACGGAAAATTCAGAGAAACGCGCGAGCGGCGAAACGTATTAGAGTGGTTTGTACTACATGACAGAAATGCGCGCGCGCTTTGTAGCCTTTTTGAAAAGGTTTGTAAGATTCTTGTAACGTATCTTCGAGTGCGCGGTGTATATTATAGCTTTTTTTACCTCTTAATTAAGTGCTCGTTTGTCGCTATATATTCGGAACAAATTTCGCGAAAAAGTGTATATAAAACTTTAACTGTATCTTTTCTTTAACGCGTATAACGCACTTTGTACATAAGATTATATATACACCGATATACCGTACGTAGGTCGTTGTTGCATCTGCTTTCCGAAAGCAGAAAGCCATAACTTCATAATGCCTATAGGCTCATTAAACGATAATCGTAAATTATACCGAGGCGCGTACGTATTATACCCCGAAAGACACTTTACGCAACACCTCAGGCCCCGTGTTATCAACGGGCTATATAAACTGCAGAAATAGACATGCTACGGTAATTCATATATGCGTATATATAGTTGTCCAAGCAACAACGCGTATAGCTTCACCGTTTTACTGTATACCGCTACCGCTGCAACGGATAGACAATACACATATTAAACAGCCGAAGAAGTAGACGAAGAAGGGGCGCCTAATTGCCCCGTAATAACTATACTATAGCAATTAGGCTAACTGTGCGCGTATACATCACGATGCGTGAGCTATAAACATCGCGAAATTTCCGTCAACGGGGTGGAAAAAAAATTAGTACCACGCGAGTGCGTTAAAATGTACAGTTATATGTACGCGAGCATCGGAGTATAGGTGAACGTGAGAGAAAGAGAAAGAGGGAAAGATGAAATCAACGCGACCGCGTTGTGTCGTCGATGGTCTCTCGCCGATATTATTTACTGCCGCGTTGACGCTAAATTACGGCTTTATATGGATGGCAGAAGCTTTTTTCTTGCGTTTGCCGGTCAGTACGCGAGATGTATTTCTTTCGAGTGCGTGACTACTCCTCGAGCGTGAAGATATTACGCGTGAATGTGTGAGAGCACCGTAATCATGCGGCACGTGAGTCAGCGTACTTGCGTGGTTTTCGTTATTTCTATGGTGAGACATGAAAATATGTCCGAGGTCGTAATGATCATACTTTACTATACTTCTATATGTTCGATTGTTGTTAAGTGTTAATTGTGAAGTTTAAAATGTTATTGCAAAATATTTGCGTTGTAACAGCTGTTTTTACGCAAATGTTCCAAATATAGCTACGAACAGTTGGAAAACAGTATAAGCAAAACAAATAGATCATCAAAATAATAACGAATAAAAAATGTGAAAGTGAATCAGGTGACGATCGTATATGTTAATTAATTGGATAGGATCAAGACCGGGGAACACAGATCGAGTTGTTGTTATACGCACACGCATATACGTTGATGTTTACACTCGCCTAAGACACAACTAGCAATCGCCTATTAAGTAAGAAAGGATATCGGCCGGCCGATAACTAACGTCACCATTGCTTGCACAGAATTGATTAGTCATTAACGGTGTCCTGACCCAAATGTGATGAGCAATTTTAATGGAAACGGTACAGTCGTACGTACAATCGCGAGATAACTGCATAAGTGAAGATGTTTATGTTAGCGCAACGAAATCGAATACATTATACCATTTGCTACTTTTTATAACAATAACCGCGTATACTGGAAATATTTTTTCCACATAGAAGCAAAGTATGTACCCACATCCAAAGAGATGACTTCACATACATATACACACGTGAGACATTAAAATTTATTCGTCATAGCACCGTGACCACGCCGACCGGATCACCTCCATTTTTCGCGATTCAAATTTAAATGTCCTTCTCTTCCAAAGCGCAGGCGAACAATGCGCATACCAAGCAGCCATCCGTACTTAAAAAAAATAACCTCTCCCGCATCCTCTCGCCCATAAAAATGGAAAACTGCTAAAAGCAGGAGCCAACCAACCAGAGCTAACCCATACACGGACGAACCACGCCTTTGTCACTCCGCCATACGCACTCCCACGAGTAGGCGCGCGTATTTCCGGCCTTATACGTATATACACATACACCCAGCTATCCACCTCACCGAAACACGCGCGCACGCGGAAAATCGCGCGTACGTATGAATTATTGATGACCCGTTTTTTCCGAGACTCATCATCATCATCATCGTTGCAACGGAAACGCGCCCATAGCCGTGAGAAATCGCAATAGCTCGTATACTCGCGAAGGTCGCAAACGCGCGTAACGAGTTAATTTTCCCACATGGGTTCTCTGCACTTTTCTCATTTGTATTCGAGAGGAGAACGTATACGCGCATACTTGCGTGGTGCTGGTGGTTGCGGAGAGCCGGAGGATCGCGAAAGGCGCGTGCTTGGAGTGAAAAGAACAACGCGCGCGTGGTGAGGATGTCCGAAGGACGAAGCAGAAAATACGAAGAAGAAGAAGAAAAGAGAGAGAGAGAGAGAGAGAGAGAGAGGAGTGGAGTTGTGTTGTCTATAGAAAGTATATTATGAGTGTGCGATGAAGAATTTTGCGTAAACGTAAGTGTAGATTGGTATACGTGTAATAAAAAGTTTTTGATGATAAACAATGTTGTCTTTGTGGTATGGTAGATTTAGAGACTTGGTAGTTTAACGACGGTGGTTCTGTATATTATGGACGTATTTAGATTGTTCATCAGGCCACGGGTGAAGAAAAAAAATTTATAGTACTGCTCGTTAACACACACGCCCTTTCATTACTCTAACAAAATTTCGCTAACGTTGTGTGTATATTGACGGTTTCTATACGTATGTGTATGTGTGTTTACCGACTTACCCACTGCCAATTAAATTCTTTACTGCAGCTCGTTAATAACTCGGGAAAGTTGAAAAAGGGCTGACTTACCTGTAACAAAAAGAAAATAAATCATTGTGAGACATTTTAAATTGTGGTTTATGAGGGTATATATGGTTAAAAAGAAGTAAGAACTTATAGTTACTGGAATCGGGTAATCAGTAATCACTCTAATTTCGTTATAAAAACATAAATTATGGGCACTGATTTACACCGCAGTTTAAATTATTTTATATTTTCAACGATTAAGAGTATAATCAAATATATACACTGATAAGTACCAAATTTCCAATTGCATTGAAAAATTGGTCTGTAAATAAACGTCTAAGTAACCCATAATGAACTTTGTCGATTCGTTAAAATGTATTTTTTCTATATATATATATATATATATATATATAGATGTGGTGCAAAAAATTTGAAAAATGAGAAATAATAGAAACGTGATGACGCGCACGTGTCAGTGTTGTCTATATATACGAACATATTTGTGGCACGAAAGAAGACAAGGCAACAACAGAAAAAGGACGAAATCAAGAAAGAAGAAACGGAGGAAGAGGTCGAGAAGGATGTCATCGAGCCACACAAAATATATTTGCGAGGCTAAACCTCATCGTATACATCAAAACGTATACGCTTTTAACTCAGCACAGTCGCTGTATATTTTGTTTTTTTCCTGCACCCGAAACACGTGTCTTTAATTTTTGCAAACGACGGTGGATCAAACGTATACCCTCTTCTGTCTCTGTATCTGTCGGAAACAATCATTTACCTTACACGCAGACTGCTCTTATTAAAATTAAAAACATCAAATTCGTCGAAACAAAGAAACGTGCTATATAACCCGTTATACGTTTCCGAATCCACCAATCAATCACCTCAACCAATTAGCCGATCGGCTAGCTAAACCAGCAACCGGCGTATCTAAAATACATATAATTTAACGCAACCACGAGGACCTCGTGTACTGTCAGCGAGGATTAAAACGTGGTGGCATGAGCCGCGCCTGCGTATGTGTTATATATGCGAGAGCCCCCGACGAAAGTCGCGCGCGCGGACTTCCGCTTTTCTACGAAGAGGCGTGCGCTATAAGCGATGTGCGCGAGCGCGCGGGGGGCCCACCACTGCCGACCGCCGGGACGTCGAACCCCGGTCTCTCTCTCTCTCTCTCTCTCGTTCATTCTCGCGTGCGTGTATAATGAATGTGCGCCATGTGCGCGTATCGTCATAGCGATCTGTCGGAATTGTTCGAGAGAATATCGTTGGCTGAGGGGAAGAAGACACTAACTCGGGCGAGCGCGTAAAATAGTACTAACTCAGGCGAGAACGTAAGAAGGTCCTAACTCGGGCGCTCGCTTTTAGATTTTTGCGGTTGACTGTACTTTCGCAGGCAAATTTTGTACAAATCGGATTTTTTGATCCGCTGAACTTGATTTTGGAGTCTCCTTTTCTATTCAACAATAAGTTCATGAGCGGGACCCCAAGGGATTATATTAAATTATTATATTAATATCCTAAGTCTCTTTTTTTAATCGAAAGCGTACGCCCCATAAATCCTCAGATTTAGCGAATTATTAACGT
Organism: Torymus tubicola; assembly: GCA_035583055.1. Taxonomy (NCBI): domain Eukaryota; kingdom Metazoa; phylum Arthropoda; class Insecta; order Hymenoptera; family Torymidae; genus Torymus; species Torymus tubicola. The sequence goes on from JAWWEQ010027307.1 coordinate 21,672, forward strand.
AAAAAATGTTTCTCGCTCATGAACTTATTGTTATACAGAAAACTAGACTCCAAAATCAAGTTCAGCGGATCAAAAAATCCAGTTTGTACGAAATTTGTCCGCGAAAGTACAGTCAACCGCAAAAATCTAAAAGCGAGCGCCCGAGTTAGTGTCTTCTTTCCCTCAGCAAACGATATGTAGATGTGTATATGGGTGTGTATGTGAATTTGTATAGTAGAGATTGGGATATATAGATTGAAGTTGTAATGTTTAAGTTGAGTCAAATATATGTATTAGGGTGACTTTCAAGTGACTTTTGGTCAAAGTTTTCGTGATTTATTTCATAGCCTTGTTACAAGTTATATATATACATACTATTCGAGCGCGTCGCTATTGTTAAAAATTTAAATATTAAACTCATTCCCTACGATCACTCTTTAGAAAAAACAGAATACCAAATAAAAAATCTCGACAAATCCGGAAAAGTCTGAATTCTAACCACAACCGACCATACAGTGAAGCTGACTGGAGCATAATTTTATAGCATCGGCAGCGCATTTCACCCAGAGTCACGAAAATAATAAAAAAAATACTTCAACGCGCAATGTATTGAAATACAAAAAAATATATTTATTAATATAATTAGACTGAAGAATACAATATATAAAATTGCATTAAAATATAAGTTCGTATATTTGATATTGAAGTGTTCGCGAACGTACTAAAGGCGTTCGGAGAGACACGCTTTGTGTCGGACCTCGAGAACAACTGCTCAACAACATTTACTGTCTTTGACTCAACACCTTAGTGACGCAATTGATTCCTTTTTTGTTCATTAAAAAACAATTCTGGTTTCCCCGCTTTTCCCTTGCTTCGTCCATATGTTGACCAGTATACGGCTAAGCGTGAGTGCAGGGTTGAGCGTCGGGTCGTTTTATGACATGGCCTGGCGTTCGCTCTACGAAGAATTTGATGCATGGTTTTTTGTGTGTTTTTACATATATGTTTCTAACACTTCGCAGTTTAAGTTCTTATAATTGTTTTCGTTTGACATCTTTTCTTTCTCTACGTGCGTCGAGAACATTTTCATGGATTATATGAAAAATGGTTTTTGACGCGCAAACGTCCAAACACATAAAAAAAGTCTGAAATTTGTCAGGAAATTTTGACAAAATGAATACTTAAAATACACAATCCAGATTTCTTTTCACATAAATTTCTTTGCAAATATAATCATAATCGTACTTTTCACATAATTATACGCGTGCGTTTCTTCATTAATTTTGATCTATTAGTCGATCAGATTTTGAGTAATTAGAGCATCGTTTTAATGGGTGTGTTCTTCTCCTGCGACCGATATAATTGCTGCATCAAAATTTTCGTCAAACGTCTTCACTCATATGCGATTTTATATTTTTACGTATCCTGGCGTTTTGTTATCCAGTGAGCGTAGGGATAAGTGAGAGGTTAAGCTGCTGACATTTGCCCTGAAGCGGAGCGGTGCTTTTGCTATTTTCCTATACACTATATACATCATATTGAATAAACCGTATGTTATAATTGAATTAATGTTTGAATTAAAACTCCGAGACTACAACTCTCCTGCGTCATTTTTGACACAAATATTCGTAATACAATTGTTCCCGAACTAATCGGAATTACGGACGGAGAGAAAAATCACAATACAAACTTTAATAGACATATGAATTTTATTTTTTTAAAAGTCACAAATCGGGTTATCTCCCGTGACATGTGTTTGTAGTGAAATCTGAAGGAGAACTGTCTCCTTCAGTTAAACATAAACAACTATCTAACTAAGCTACGCTCATCAATTGTTTTTCGGTGCAGAAATCAATACATTATAGAATCTCTTTCGTAATATATCTATTTCTTCCTATAAAATTCAGAAATTACGTAATTAAATTTAATTGATATTTCAAATCATTTATCGAATTTATGTACAAATAAATGTTACTATTTCGTTCCGTAACAACAATTGTGTTGGCCCTCCAATTATTAACGAATAATCACTTTCGTATTATGAACTGAATCAAATAACTCACATAACTATTCTTATTAATCTTAATTTCCGAAGCAACTCAACAATACATCAGTTTCTTCAAAGAGACATCAAACCACAATACGAGTTTCTGATTCGCCGTAGCAGTTAGATGCTCGCACAGTGACGAACCAGTCGTATATACTGTATCTCGCGCTCCACAGGTGTGTGTACATGTGTTGTACTACAGAAAGATCACTACAAAAGCATTCACATCTATATGGTCACGTCTCTGTGTAAGATATTTCGAAATTTTGCTTCGTTTTTGAGCTAAAAATGAATCAAAATTCTGAATTTAAAGATGAAATTCGTCTCAAATTTTATCAATATTAAAGGATTTTTTAGCTCGAAAACGAAACAAAATTTTGAAATATCTTACATAGACTTTTTTTCTTGTAATTTTTCGTAGAATTTAACTATATTTTTTTCAGACCTGTGTACGACGTTTTTAAAAAAAATGATGACACGAATGAATTTGTTTAGATCTGAAAATGATCATTAATCATTACAGGATTCATACGGACACTTTTGGACAATAAAAAGGTATCCCCATGAATTTTTCGGCAAAGAAAGTCCGGATCGGACTTTTAATTTTTTTTAATTTATATGTTTCGTTTGCATTTATGTAAGTGAAAGCATAAACGTACGGCGTTAAAAGTATTTTTATTGAAAAGCTAAAATAATCCTACAAAAAAAGACTATTCTTGTGTCTATTGCGAAAAATGCTTCCCTAAGGAGTTATAAATTAATGAAAATCGGTCAAAAATACAAAATTTCATCAAAATTAAGTTTTTGACCTCTTATAGCTCCAAAACTGTGGGTCAAAAATATTTAAAAAAATTCAGAAATACCCAGAATGAGTAGCACAACATTTCTTGAGAGTTTCAAGAAAATCTATTTTTTGACCTCTCGATTTGACGGAGACGTGGTTATATATATACTATTACATTATATACAGGGTGACCATCTTAGAACGCACCACATTGATAACGTTACAACAAAATAATTAATCAATGAATGAATTCC
>JAWWEQ010027338.1:0-24727 GCA_035583055.1 Torymus tubicola
TTTTTTGATATTGTAAGTATATCTCGACGTTACTATGTATTATAGTAATTTTTAATACATCATTTTTCTCAGTGTATCCGAAGAAAACATGGCCTCCTTTTTCTAAACCAATTCCCAAATAACCTTCGCGACTCTATAGAATTAGATCGCCCGCGCGACGACCCAAAAAGCAGCGCAACGATTCCTGAATATATTTTCGGTCCATCCGCACGGGTGTTACGTCAAACGAACCATGCATACATGCCTTGCAGCACGTGCGTACCATTCCTCGCGCCAGCCCTTTTTTTTCCAACCTCTCGGCACACTTGTTTGACGTTTTTCTCTCTCTCTCTCTCTCGCCTCTGTGTCCTCATTTTCGGGTGTCTTTTGTGTCCGACGTGAGGAGGAGGGCTATATACCGCGAGTATTCTCTCCTCCGGTGGCACCGCACCCGATGATTTATCGACCTCTATTTTTAGCGCACTTTTGCGCGCGCGCACGCGCGAGTGTACAACCGGTTTTTCCAGTCGTGGGCGCCGTCGACATTGTGTGCGCGCGCGCGCTGAGAGCGCCCCGTAATCAATGCGTAAATTTAAATTACCCCGCGTAGCGATTCATTATGGATAAGTAAGTATATATTTTAATTTTTTTTGTGTTCCGACAAGCTTACTGAGCTTTGTTTGTTGGTTGACTTGGGAAGTTTGTTGTGTGGTCACTTGTTATACAGTTACGTTTTTATCGTTCTTGATTTTCATCCTGTTTTACAAATAGAGGTTAAAGCACTTCGTACCATATTTGTTTTTATGAAAAATAATCCAAATAAAATTTATAAAGTTTTCATTTTCGTGAATGTATTCAATTTTAAAACACGTTAAATGTCTCTCTCTCGATAGCTATATTGAGAACAAAAGATATATGTCAAAAGTAATGAAGTGACGTTACTACCTAACATCGTTTACACGACTCCCAGATTGTTCGAAACACATACTACCGCAAGCTTACTCAGTCATATTTTCTAATTGATTGACAGGACGAGAAAAAGAAGTGACAAGTGTTGCATAATAATCTAACATTGCCAAGACAAAAGTTTACGATACATTTCTTTCTTTATAAACGCATATAACACTTTTATGAAACATTATCAGTTTATATGCACAAGCCAACAATAACTATATTAAAATACACACTTTTCATTGTAACGTACAATTGCAAAAACGCAATTTACTTCGCGTCCAGTCCAATTCTGAAAAACATCGTAAAAACATAAGTATCAATGTTCAGTCGTCCGCGAATTTTCAGTTCCATTCAGGGGCGGCAATTTCCCGCCGTGCTTTAGAGAGTAAGTGCAGTGATTACAATCAGGCGTGCGCGCGCGCGCGCGAACGTATATATACGCGAAAAGGCGCATATTGAATAAGAGCGACCGCAGCAGAAGCAGCGCGTAAAAATAGTTTTATACACCTATATGCATAACTCTCTGCGCAGAAACAAACTGATCTGTGATTCGTCAACGACTAATCAAACGTCGTTTTACGCGAGATTTTCTTTGCTGAATTTCTTAATGTGCTTTTTTGAGTTAAAGGCTTTTGATTTTGTAAAATGTTTGAATAGCGTGGTTCTTGCGATTTGAAAACGGAGAGTGTTATTCACTCGCGTTCCGTCATGGTAGAATTGAAGTTATGCGTTCATCACGATTGTTTACAAATTTTTCAAGGGCATATATCTATGATCATATGCCAATTTAATGAAGGATTGGTCTCTTACGTTTGACATCATGTCGTCGCAAAGAATACGTTGACGCATAGAGACATCGCTCAATCACGTATTACAAGATTATTAACGGTTTATTTCTGTCAATTACGAAATTTATGTAACTCTTTTTTGCACTAGCTAATATACTTTTTAATGGGTTTCTTGTTATAATTGTTATTAATCCAATCGATCTTAATTTAAGAACAATCAGCAATAAACTTTATTTGAAGAGACATATATTTGAAAATACTTGAATAAAATATTCAATATTTTTCACTTTACCTTTCATATACTAATAATATCAGCATTAAATCTAAAAGTTTAGTAGACCAATGCGTTCCCGACACTCGACAATTCTAGAATCGTAGTATAGAGGGAGAAAAGTTTCCGCACTCGACTTCTTTTTTGCCTTTCCTCGACACCGATAAGACTTGTGCACGCAACGATCACCAGGAGGGAGAGACGTCAAAATCTCGCTGTGCGATTGTGCGATGCGAAATACGCGCATGACAGTAAGTGCAAAGCTTCCTGCAATTACTTTGAACGATTACAGCGTTTTTACGGTAAGTAAGTCGTAAAAATTTTCAAAGATATCGCAGGTGAAAAGTCACAAACAAGTGACTTCTTCGATAAGATCATTTTTTTGTTTTCATCGAAAGATAATTTTAACTATTTGTTAAATCCACAATTTAATGGTTTATTAGATCATTTTAAACGACAACGAAATCTCATAAGTCTATCTTAAATTTTCATGACTCAAGCTTTACAAATTTAGACTCATCTGCGCTAAAGATAAATTTTAGAAATTCATTACGCGAATAAAGTGCAAGGATCGAGATTCCAAACAAAATTTACACTTCTCTCTATTTTCAGAACAACAATTTTAACGAATTCATAAACCACGCAACATTATAACTCCAGCTATTCTTCAAAGTTGAAATATCCACCGTAAGCGAGCCATAACAAACCGTCAACGCGAACCGACTTTACAGTAGCAGCCTCTCTACGTGTATATCCATACGCATGAGCAAAAAATCATAACGCCGGCGATATAACGCCATCACGACTATTAATAGAACAGACCAGTTGTTTCCCCTCGGGGCGAAATCCGCGGGCAAAAAGTGCCATATCTTCTTCGACGAAGCGAATGGGGAGAAGAGAGATAGAGAGAGAGAGAGAGAGAGAGAGAGAGAGAGAGAAGCAGTACCTTGATGATGGAGCGCCGACTTTTTTCTTCCGCTTTTAGAGCGGGCCGACTGTAATTTATTGTATGTTTTGCTTTTGCCTGGCCTACATGCTGTCGATATAGAGATGGAAAAATAACATGTAGTAGGGTAAAAACCGTTTACATTAATTGTTTGCTTTGTGATATGTAATATTTTTCGTTATATTTTTAGATTGAGCACGAGGGAAGATGGCTTTTTTGATGATTAAGGTAAAAAATATTCGCTCTTATGGCCTAGTTATACGAGTTTATTACCGCGCAATTAGAACTTTTATTGGATGGAATTCCAAAATCAAGTGAGTAATATTCGAGTTATGTGACAATAATTTAAGTGGAGGATGTAAAAGCATCCAATCATACCCAATTTTATCAGTGGTATCAAGTTTTAAGATGTAACACTTGTTCATAATACAATCAGGTTATTCATTAATCATTTAACCATGTCAAAATTTGTAGATAAAAAATTTGATCAAGATATTGGGATGTGTGCTTGGCAAACTTACTTGATCGCGAAGAAAAAACATACGAGTAAAGCATTTGTATAATGATTAAAGATTTATTTGAAGATAAAACATAGATATATATCATTTTTACGCGATGCTCGTGGTTGTAAATGCGAAGTTTATTATAGGAAAATTTGACACATCACGCACTGATGCTCTTATGTTTTAGTTTCTGATTAAATACGCCCGCATGGTTAAAAGAAAAATTAAAGCGCAATACATAGGCATAATTTATAATTTCATTATCTATTGTGACGTTGAATCGACTTCTAAATCAGATTTCGATAAACATAGTGATAATATAAATTGGGTAATTATACGTACGAAATTTTCGAACGATGAGTAAAGTCTTTGTAATTAAGTACTTGCTTTACTCATTGAAAGACCAATGTTTCTACAACACATGGATTAAACTCTTTAAATGTCAAATGTCTATTTCATTTTTGATAAAACACAACAATCTATGAAAATTTTCAAAACCCAGTATAGTAACCGAATATCTTGAAAACATATTATTTGCTATCAAGTAGAACAGAAAATAAATGACAAAGTGTGTGTGTGTGTGTGTGTGTGTGTCTATACGCCCATCTTGATAAAGTGACGATAAACAGAAGTAACTCATTCGCGTAAATGAAAATTGCTCAATGTCGCACGCGGCTCAATATCGGACAAGGTCGGCTTCAAATTTAATTACAGGGACGTCGCACGTATCATCAGATGCCACTCGTCACCTTCAAATTAGCCGTTTCCGATATTAGACGTTGTCCACGGAGTATCGAGTGAATCTTACCTATGTCATTAAGCCGCGTGTGTGATACCACCTCGCGTCAAAGCGAAAATCTAATAATTCCCTTGTGCCGGATTGAAACTAATCAGACAATTGCTTTGTGTGTTCAATTTTAATGATATAGACACGGCAATCTTATGACTACTGCGGTAGAACTATTAACATGAGTCGAAACAATATAAACGGCTATTAGAAGGCTGTTCGAATCAATTACACAGTGGTTATAAGCAAACTAACGTATGATTATACAAGAATTCTTCAGAAGCATCTTTATTACGATTTATTCTTTTATTTTCCTTCTTTTAAATATTATATAATAAATAAAATAAAACAAGAATTTTTCTTATTTCACAAACAGAAAAATCGAAAACCGCGCCACTTCGGAGGTATGGTACCGGCGCGCTTGCCGATAAAACGGCGCTCTTCGTGACTAGCAACGGGTTATTTTCGATGACGCTCTCGAGCTACATCACACATACATGTATAACATACGCACACACAGCAAGGCTTTTTCTGCTCTTATGCCAATCTATTTTCGAAGAGAAGACAGAGAGAGAGAGAGAGAGAGAGGGGAGAGAGAGAGCGATACGTTCGTTGATAATGGAGGAAGCGAACAGCTGTGCAGCTCGACTCCCGAGAGCTGAAGAAATTGATAATCGTCGCGCCGCCTCGTGTCGAAGCACTGAACTACGCACTTTTATCGTAGTCACATTTTTCTAACGAAATCTACTTTGTTGACGCGCGCGCACACAGCATCTCTGTGACGTGTGTCTGTACGTATACATATATTTATACGAGTTCAATGCTTTTTGCATTGTAAGCATTTTAAATGCTTTTATTATTCGAGGATTGCGTGATTGTTCTTGCGTGTCTTTTTTCGTCTATCTGATTGATGATGAATTTTTTCTCAAGAATGATACAGCAAAATACGTTACAATTATTTTAGTCCTTTTAGACGTAAGCGGATCTCATTGCTTTTATTGGTCAAAAATCTAAAGAGATGTGGTTATATTACACTTTTAGAATTTTAAAGAATATATGAATTTATTATCATCCATATAACACAACAATAGCTGAAAACAATTAATTCTACTATACTGACGTTATCTGCAAAAAAATGTAAGCTTCTGACAGTTATAAATCCAAGCAACATACGTAACGTAATTAATTAACAAGATATTATCATTTTAATTGATCTACGTCAAAAACAAATTAAAATTTACAATGCTTTTATATGGTTATATCACTTTCTTTTTAAAAAAAAATAATATCATTATACATAAATATATTTTCCAATATTAGATTAGTAAGTGTAAAATTAAATTACACTTTGAGCACTGTAATAAAATATCACATAAAACTTTTTGTATGAAAAGTTTCTAGCGATTCAGAAATTCATTTAGATGCATACACAATGATATTTATTGAAGCATTAACTTTTAACAAACCAATTTACATCTTGAACTGAGTTGAATGCATATCCATGACATGCAATAAAGAAATATCCGTGCACCCTTTAATCTTCGTTGTTTATTTATCGGATTTTACTAAATAAAATGTATTAATCTGCTTTAAAATCTATATAATCGGTATACGGTAAAGATACCAGGTTTTCAGCAGCAATTTCATGGAACGGAAAGGAAGAAGAAACAACAATCAGCGATTATCTGTAACTGCGTACATCGTTATTCGGTGATTTTTCAGTGTGACGTATCGTCAAGATAAATCGAAAAGGCAAACAAAATTTGCATCACAAAAGAGCATCGATTCGATACCTAATCGCGAATTGTATTTCTCGGAAAAAATACTCTACATAAAGATCATACGCACTCGGTGCACAAGGAAAGTTCATTTTGTTTTTAAATATATCCTGTGCTCGTCGATTCATTATTCAAATTATTCACACTCCGTGCACGAGGAAAGTCCATTTTGCTTTTAGATTTATCCTATACTCGTCGATTCATTATTCAATGTACTGATGTAATATATGTGCTCGCACGCAGAACGGCAAATTTCTCAAATAACCAGTTCTCGCTGTAATGATTTGTACAGGCTGCTCGAATTAATAATGAATATTTTGTATTCTTTCAGTGCTCGACAGAATCTTGGCTACCACGTTCTATTAAGCAGCCAAAAACTCTCAAATAGATTATTTTCTGGCGGCTTTATCGGTTTTTAACTACAAATTTTCGCTTCGAAACATGCATGCTTAATTGCGAATTTAACAATGAGAATTTTAGCAGGATACATGTGCGCAATTATCACTTATTTTCTTAAAATATGATGATGGCTGATGAAAAATTAAATTATTGTATAGGGGCAATAATTTATATAGAATTGAGTATGTGTTAACTTGTTGCACTCTCATCTAATTGAAGCACGCACTTAAATTTAAATCAACAATCTAATATCAAGTACTAAATTATGATCAACACTTGAAGCTAATTAACAAAATTTCGATTATAAAATTTAATAATATGCTTATATTCTTTTAAAAAGACGCTACTCAGAATTTATTCTTTGCTTTGATTTTTATGATTTTTTAATAAATGCATTTTCTATTGTAAATTTGAGCTTCTTCGATACACAACACCTCCATATTAATAAAATTAGTCACGCATTTCAAGATCGCTGGCAACTGGCACCTGTTTCCTAACCAACGCATCATAATTAAACTGTTTTTATGATTAAATTTTACTTCGTATAACCTTATACCGACACGTTTGCGCAAGAATGTATCCTCAACTCGTCGATTTACATCGAAATAGGCGAGACCCTTTTATTTTACCATATTCTTTCTCCGATTCAGGATTTACAAACACGTACGCATCATTCCTTAATTACCATACCGTCCACTATAACCAAACGATGCTGCGACCTTACACGATGCACACCGTATACCCCACTCGACGACTCGTCTTATTTCCCCAGTGAAAAGAGAGGGATAAGGAGAAGCTAGGGGGAGGGTGGAACGTGCACGAGGGTTCCTCAACTAGAGGAGAACTTCGTGTGGGAGGCCACTCGAGCGTACAACGGCTTCCTCTATATATACACACTCACACATACGATACATTGGAAATCCATTGAGAGTTTCGTGACTAATCGGCCGCTCTGGAAAAGCTCGCGTTGCTCCATGCAGCGTGTATATACAGCTCGCGCGCGCGCTTATGTAAACACACGTACGCTCGTACACACACACGTGCGCGGTTGAGCTATACTAGCGGATTTTTTTTTCAGCCGGCTGCTATAGACTGTTTATATTCAGTTTTTAGGTCACTACGCCTGGTTGGGTATGTGATGAATGTACGTTAATAATAATGGTTTACGAGTTGTATATTTTATGGGGAAATTGTGCTCGCTTGGGCTTTTTGGCAAACTGCATACATCGTAAATGTATACGTGTACGCGGTAAACTTTTTATAGGCCGTTGGTGAAAAATTGAAGAATTCAATGATAATTGAAAGGATTATTTAACAAGGGTATATAATACGGCTTTTAGAGACTAAAAGAATTACAGTACAAAAGCTTTTATTTTTTTTTAATGTAGAAACTGTATATTTTAAAATTATATTTTACATGCGATTGTTATACAATCCACAAGAGCGTTTTCCTCGTGGATATATGTCTCTATCAAAGCGGAGTACTCGAATTAATATTCTCAATAAAGCGAAGATAGTAATTCAAATGAATTCATGCAGATTCACGAAAATACCATACGGAAGACAGATACTCGCCAAGTTTCAACGATTATATACGTAGAGATATACTCGATGTACAGAAACCTTCTCGATCATTGAACATTGTTTAAAAATACGTATAGCATTGATTAATATTCTGCTTTGAACGTTTACCATCGTTTGCACTACTAGAATTACTAAATTGCTTGAACGTCCAAAGAAAACAGGGCCCTCATAAACCAACCATAATTAACATCCAACTTTTCAAATTTCAAACGGCATTTCTAACGAGTCACCCTCGAAGAAAAAAAAACCCTTATACCAGCATAACTCCGTAATCGTCGAAAACTGAGTATACGCAACGACGACGACGAAGCGCAGGTGCGGGCAGCAGCTCGGCTACGCGTCTAGACGCCTCGTCTCCCGCTGGCTTTCGCGGGCTATTTTTTAGGCGGCTAATTATAAAGCGCCTCGTTTGAAATATGTATTTTTAAGCGCGTGCGCGGGAGAGAGAGAGTGAGCGTACACCCACGCGGAAAATCTTTCTACTTTCATACCCGCGTGCGCTGCGAGCTGCATTTTATCTTTCTCTACTCTCGCGAGGTCTCTCGTTGTATTTTTATTAACGGCTCGGTGCTTTGTCTAATGTCGCGCGGCAAGCGCAGCGCAGCAACGTTTTCATTTTGCTCGGAGGATTTATGGGAGTGGCCGAAGCGTAATAGGCACGATGCGCTCTCTGCTGAAATAGCACGCGTCGATTTTCGTTTTTTTGTCATGGGTCGTGTGGGCTTGTGCGTATGTGGAAGTCGTTTGGAGATGATCGAGATGGAGGGTAAGGATTTAGTTAGTGTCGTCCGCTGGTTTACTGCGTTCGATTTAATTTTTCTATGACATTTCTCGGTGGAAATATATCTACTAGATAGAAACGGAAAATCCCATAATAATTCCGATCTCAATTTGATAGAACCTTATTTCACAAAATATCGCACAACTCACAATTAAATCTAAAAGCCCCGACGAGCAAACCATCCAATCAATTCTAGGATTAAAATAAAAATCATTTTCTGCAAACAATAACACGTCGATAAAAAAAACAGGGCAATGGGAGAGGGGATAAAAGCAAGAGGATTGTTTGCGACTTATCAATCAAGCGCGTGAAAATCACGCGATCTGCTACTATATACCGACTGCCTGCTCCGCGTCACACCCCCGTCGCAGTTCTATATATATTATGACGCGCATAACCGAAAAAAAAATTATATATATATATATATATATATAGTATCGTGCTGCTACGCCACGCACGTTAGCGCGAAAATAAAATGAAAAAAATAAAGCGCGCGCCTGTTTGCACCCGTGCCAATTTTGCGCACAGATGTTTTTTTTTATATGCGCAGTTGTATCGAAATGATGCCGAACGATCCAGTCACAATTAGTTTCTTTGTTGATCTATTCGTCGACGTCATTGTAATTTCTTATAGTTTATTTTTTTCCAAAGCTTTTAATATTAAGTTATTACATGAATGTGTAAGTTTATAGATTTGAGATAAAATGTAATTATAATAAACAACATAATCAATACTATTTTAAGACTTTTAATAATTTAAGACAAAAAGCTTTATCTTTTACCAATTCACCACCCAATTCCATTGAATTAATATATTTACGATTCGCGCGAACCCGAAAAATCACCACCTGCTTTATTATGAATCGATTTCAACCCTCCGCACTTTCGAACTCTTTCCAAAACCCCTCAATACACCGTCATCCATAAAACATTCAACCCATTCTTTCTCTCTCCTCTCCAGAATTCTTCGAAAAAAAAAGAAACAACGGCAAACTAAAAAAAAAGAAACCAACAAAATCGTCCCAGTTCGCGTCACCCACGCTTATAAGACAAAGGGACGAGACCACGTTCTTTCTCCTCACTTCTCTTTATATATACCATCGCGTATAGACATCGACTCGTGAGTCTATATAAAGGGCGTGCGCGCGTGTAAAATTCCTTGGGAATCTGGAAAGGCGCGTGTTGCTACTGCTACTCGCGAGTATACACACGTCAAGTGCCGAGGAGGAGGTTAAAGTCCCGGGAGGAGTTTACGATCGCGTGACGTAGTAGTAGAGAGAGAGAGAGAGCGAGAGCCGCGAGAGTGCACACCACGCGGATGCTGAACTCGGGCATAGCGACGGATATTTGCGCCCCCACCCTCAACTCCTTCTCTGACGTCTATACGTTATAGCTAAAGCTCTCGCCCAGCTACCACCTCTCCTTTTCCTGCAAATTAAGCGATTCCCCGACCGGATTATTTGCGAGGAAAGTGCTTTGTCTGATAACGTGGTTAATTAAATGAATTTCATTATAATATAGTATATATGTAGTTCTAAAGGTATTTGGTAATATACCTGGTAGAAGTTTTTCTTGTGTGTATTATACGTACACTTTAGAATCTTCGCGGATAACAACTTCCCACTGTGTCGATAAATTACCAGGGGAACAACGTTTCAAGCTCGTATTTTCGAGATAAAGCGCGACACGACCAGCACCAACACCACCACTGCGGCTTCATGTACTTTATCTGAAGAAGAAATTTATTTGATTTTTCAAGCGCAGCCACGTATAGCCAGCGAAGCAGTAGCTATTTACTTTGCGCTGACGCCCCCCCGAAAACTGGGTCAATTTCCGGATCAAAATGAAACGCTTCTTGCCGAGTGTCCATTAGCCTTCCGCGGCGTTACGTAACGGGCTCAGCTCATTTTATTCTCTCTCTATCTCTCTGTCTCTCAGGTAATGATACCGAGAAACAACAATTTGCCGAAAAGCCATCGTCACGAGTTAATCCCATCAGCGCATCGCTACCTAAGCAGAAAATTTTCACGCCCTCGTCGAAACTATAATTCGTATTATACATACAACATTATTTTAATCTCGCTGTTGTTTTGTTCTAAGACAACAAAGCATCATTCGTCGTTATTTTAAATGCTCGCAGGTATATAGTTCCTTGTATAATTAGCGCGATCGGCGACTTAATTAAAAACCAGCTGATTGCAATTCTTTAGGAACAGTGTATTAGGTAACGATATATAAACATCGCAAAGCGAGAGAGAGAGAGACTAATTACGGTGCCAGCTTCCTAAGGTCGTCGCGAGGCACAACGCGTCCCGCTGTATATGACCAATATTCACGTGTATATTTGCTCTATAACTCGCAAAAGTAGCAGCAGCAACAGCAGTAATATAACAGTAACGGTAACAGCCGTAAAGATAAACTACACGACGACGACTATACGGAGAAAGAGAGTGAGAGAGAGAGAGACAATAATTGCCTTGATTGCCTGAACGTGTCTAATAAACGCGAAAAATCAAGCCGGCGCGTGTATAATGACAGGCCACAGGGGACATACATACATATATAGAGCATCACGCATGTGTCGCACTCGCTGATAATAATCATGAGAAAAAGAGGAAAACGAAATATACCCGATGCGCGCATGCGCGTTCATATAATCATATACGCGAGCGAACTCGCTTCTTCTTCGGAAAATCGCATGTACGAATTCCGTCGACCTACAGAGAAAGAGAGAGAGAGAAAGAGAGAGACAGAGAGGGAGATTCCGGGATCCAATTGCACCGGCCAATGAGGAGAGGGAAATATCGACCGGCCGGCAGCGGCAGCAGCGCGCAGAGGCGGCCGGTGCTCCGTGTACTACGCGCGCGCGCACGGGTCTTATACTGACGTTTCGAAAAGCATCGGTCTCCTCTCTTTCTCCTCCGATGTATGCGCACGCAGGGAGGAAAAGGTGTATGTATGTGTGTTATATACAGTGCACACACTTGTTTGTGTGTATGTGAGTGTGAAGAGTGAGCGGCGGAATCTCGAGCTAGAAAATATTGAAAAACGGACGCGGCACGGTGTTGTTTCTTTTGCCAGCTCGAGAAAGGGGTTTATGTACTCGCTTGTGTGCGTGTATATATGTATGTACCAACCACGAGTGTAATTATAAATAAGACGTTTCATGCAAAGTATATTAAAAAAAATGCAGTGAGAGTGCGTGTACGACACGTGTGTGTGCGCGCGCGCGCACGTTCAGAGGGTTGTTGATATATGTAAAGCTGAGCGCGCGTGCGTGCGCGTGTGTGTTGCACTTGCGTTGTGTAACGAGTCATATATATACCGACCGGGGAGGAGAGTGATGTATAGTGTAGAAGTACGTCGAGTAAATCTCGCATTTTTTAGTGACGTGAGTTACAAGTGATCACGCACGCTCCGCATTCGCTATATATATAAGACGCGGCTGTGAGTTATGAAAAGATTGTATGTAAATGATCGGGAATGAGAGAAAGAGAGAAAGAGAGTGGAAGAGAGTAAATCGATGTCGTTTGAAATAATGGCAATTCTTTTTGATAAAAGCGGCGAATTGGTGTAACCTACTTTTTTTTCTTGGCTGATCTCGCGTTCAATTGAGTTAACTTTTGTAAGAAGAAAATGTGGGTGGAAACGTGTGGCTCTCTCTCAGCCGTTCGCCTACGCGAAAAGCTTTGTTTGTTCCTCTTCTCAGCGGTGCAATTTTTCGGTACAAATTTCAAGACGCAAGAGAACAAAGGAAAGGAGGAGAGGAAAAAAGAACGACAACGAACCTGGAAAATGACGCAGAACGAGAGAAAACTACAGGCGAAAAAAAGCGAGCGATAAATTAGAAAATGGTGCAACATTGAGCTTTAACAAGAGAAGCTTAAAAACATTTCGCAGAAAAACGAAGTTTCAGCGTAAATTTAACTCTCTGACCTGTCATATCTTTCAAATTTAAATAACACAAAAAAAGCGTATACAAAAATATTAATAAACTCCAAAAAGAAAAACACAGCATCATACAATATAATTATACTATGAAAACTTCCGAAAGCTCGCTATACGAAAGCGCAAGCGCCGCTCGAATCCCAATTATTTCGACGACCCCTGCAATCCTCTGTCTCTCTCTTTCTCTCTCTCTCGCGTAAGATCAGGCGAGCGATGAACGCGGACATGTATGTGTGTATACGAGAGAAGCGCGCGGCCTTCGCCTGCCTGCCGCTCTTTTTACGACGCGTCGAGGTCACGGTTACGCGTGCGCGTTCGCACCCTTTTTCCCTCTCTCGCTCTATTTTTCCGCTCGCAGCATTATAATTGCAATATAACAACATAAGTGAGCTAAGTGCGAGTCGTTAAATCTCCATTAGCTCGCGTATAAGATGATCGTGGCGCCAACAAACGTATATTCAGTTGGTTTTTTGAGAATTTCTCACGAATATACATATATATAGCGTATAGCACACGCGTATGATGATTTATGGCTGTTGTTGGGACCCAGACACAAAGGTCTGGCCAGTGTGTGTGTAAAAGTTTCATCGCGTACGTATAAGAGCAACAGGTGTAATCCGGGGTAGAGGCGAAAAAATAGAACTTTTCCCGTGATATATTTATAGATAGAATCCATATACATACACGTTGCGCTTTGAAATGGCACATAAATTTTCCCCGATCATGCCGCTCTCTCTCTCTCTCTCTTTCGCGGATGTCCATTAATCGATCGCTCTCGACGTATACACGTGCGCGCACGAGCTTGGCCCTGAAATTAGTCCCGAAAAAGGCTCTCCCCTCTCACACACACACGATCGCGCGCCCCCAACGAAAATAGTTTTTGACAGGTCGAGACGCAGTGCTTGCTCTCTCTCCCTCTCTCTGTCTACCGTACACAGGTGCGTAATGTCAGCCCTGGCATGCGCGTGTCTATTCATAGGCTCGTGTGTATGTGTATGTGTCTATGCATGATACTTGTTTGATACGCTTGCACGAGTACTTCCGATATCGCGCCAGCTGACTCGAGCACAAATCACACAAAAATTGAAACCCCAAGGCGGCGGCGGTGCCGCCGCCGCCGGTTGAGCTTGAACGAACAAGAGACAGAAAGAGGGAAGAGAGGCCTAAAAATAAAGCTGGGAATAAATAAATTTTCACGTTTTACGGATATCGTTGAACGCTAGTGATGTTATAGACCGTTGCGTAAGAGAAAGTGTACCAGGAAGAAAAAATGATGTTCCCTATACTTGTATAATTCTTTTTTTTTCTTTGTCAAAAATCGGCGTAAGTTTCGTTCATCGCGCCGACATACTTGAGAAGATTTACGATCGAAACACACTTGTTGCAACAATTCGTGCGATCACCTTTTCACGGCCGACTCGGCTGAAACATTTCCCCCCTCTCGTTTCCACAAAGGCTCCTCACAGCTGATTGCTACATTAAACTACTCGTTAATACGGTCATAATCCCAGAGACATGGACAATTTTAGCGAGACTATACCACTGACAACACTTGACATATATCCAAAGACAAAGAATGTACCTTTGTCACACGAAAGTCAGCAAAGAAAAAAAAAAGAAAGGCAAAAAATAAAACAGAAAAATTCATCTCTCTGGACAGCACTGAACTCAAACATCATATACGAACACTGAAAAATAGTGGACCTGTCCAAATGCCCGACCAAAGGAAGAGCACCTCCCTGGGGGGCTCCTCTTCCTCCTGGTGCCGTTGCCGCTGTTGTTGCTGTTGCTGCTGTTTCTCCTCCAGTACCACCTCACAGACACCTCCTCCGCCTCCATCTCCAGCAGTTTCTCCTGCTCCTCCTCCTCCTCCTCCCCCATCACTGCCACCGTCACCGCCACCCTCCATGCGGGACCTGCGCCACCACTACCACCACCACCACCACCACCAATTTCCTCGACCTCCGTTGCCTGCTTCTTACTGTCTTATTGTTGTTGCTTCTTATCAGAGCCACCAAGGATCTTTCTTACTCTCTTTCTCTATCTCTCTTACGCGACGAAACGCTTTGGCTGAGCACGGAAGACTACTACTACCGCGTACCGCGCAGCCGAAAAATAAGAGAGGAGACACAGCCAAGCGTACGCAAGCGCGCGCACACGCGACGGTTATAGCGTGACGTAAGGGGCGACTGTGACCGAGAGAGAGAGAGAGATACGAGAAGCGCAAGAGAGCGAGTGAGTTTAGTAGTAGTAGCGCGGCAGTGTCCCGAGGATCCGTACGACTGAACGCGTGCGCGCACAGAGCAGCAGCGGCGGCCGCTGTGTGGTTCTTCTTTATTTCGGATTTACGGAGGGGAGAAAGAGAAAAGAGAGAGAGAGTGCGGAGGTGGAGTTTGTCCAAGAGCGCGACGACGGTGACGATGATGATGATGATGATGATGATTATGGCTAATGGTCTAATACTGGAGATACTGTACGGACGATGGTTAAAGGTAGTTGAGTGTTGCAATTGTGTGCTTGCGTGTGGTTTTTAGTTATATATTGAGGTAACTTTTTGAGAACGGTCTTGTCGCTACTGCAGGATTCTGTTGTTTGGTTCATTAGCTTTGCTTTTACTTTGAAAGTTCACTGGTATTTATATAAAAGAAGGTTACTTGTATAGCCAAGGGCGATGTTTTTATTAAGGAAAATTTCTCTGTAATGAACTACCTAACTCAACGTTTACCTTCTCAAGAGAGAGAGAGAGAGAGAGAGAGAGAGAGAAAGAGAATGCACTGGCAGTGAAGTGTACTTGCTATACGTGATGAGATGAAAAATTGGATTCTTTTTGTTTGAAGTGAACTTTCAACTCCTTTCCGTTCGAGTTCTGAGCATATATACAGCACACATTATTGGCCGCTTCATTAAAACTTACAAATGCTGCCAAGAAAAAAGTATATCCCTACGAAGTTTCAGAAATGATATCTGACGCACATCTTTGTATTGTGTTTGATTTAAAATTATCAATCGTACATATAATCAGATTGAAATCGTGTAAATATAGCGTAGATTCTATGTATATATCAATAAATTATCTTAACGATTTTTTTTTCTTTTACAAAAGTATAGGTAGCTAAATTGTCGAGCATTTTATTTTAAGGCTATACATAGAAATCTGACCATCATCGTCGCGTCGCGATAGGAAGCAAACAATTAGCGGGTGAATAAACGGCGAGCGAGAATTATACCCCGCCAAGTTTGTAAAAAGACTCTTTGTCGTACATCTAGCCGCTAAATTGGCCACAGAGGAACATTGTCAGTGGTTCATCCATCTCTAAACCTACCACACCGAAATAAACACCCTCGCTGCAACGATGACATATCTCCGGCTCATTTTTAACCTCGACTACCAGCTTTGACCCAAAAAAAGAAAACGCACCATCCCTACGGTAATCCCCCATGCGTATTATATACCAAAGAGTAGCAGAAATCGATAGATGACAAAAAGGAAAATACGACCGATATATATCGAAACTAAATTATATAGGTATCGGTAAACACATACACAGTCGTACTACTGGCTATAGGAGAATATTCTCTAGAGACGAGTTTGTTTTGCCCCTCTTGGACAGTATGTAATGCGCATATATGTCCAATTTATTCTATTTTCCACTACGCCGAGCTTATCGTAGTATGGGCTCTCCCTTACCGCCACCACCCACCTCCTCTTCTTCCTCCTCATCCCTGGTGGCTACATGTGCTCTACATCTGCAGCCACGTGTCGCAACCGCGAGCGCGCGCGCCACCGAAAATAGGCGTGCAAGTTGCGTGGGTGAGCCGCAAGAGAGTGCGTCTAGCTAGCTGCACATAGCTACTTTCTTTTTCTCTTCGTGAATAGCGTAATGTAAAGGTTTTCTTATGTTTAAGATGCAGAATTTATCAAAAAACAATGTCGATAAAAAGTTTTCAAGTTATTCACATATAATGCACTCCATTAATACATCGTTGATACAATATTTATTCAACAAGAGATTATGAACAATCACTAATTTTCTAAATTAATTTAGTTGGACTGTTTTAAAATCGAGTACCTCTGTGTCAACATTTATTGTCACTTTTGGAAATATTGGATATTATTTGCATTTCGAGCATTTACGACGAACCGTTACATGTATGTCGCTTGTCACGTCAATCACGAGCTTTTATTTTATGAATAAATCACAAGTGTATGTGTGTCTCTATATGTATATATGTTGAACAAAACGGTTAACATCGAAGCATGTGTATTTTATCTCCATAAAAAATGATTGCACTTTCTAAACCACTCAAAAATAAAATTCAAATATTTTTCATTTTGAATATATTCTGTACGCGACCCTGCATTTTCAATGCAAACTGTGGCTGTACGTATATATATATAGATATATATATACACGCTAGAACGTATATGCATCAAATGAATTATATGTGCGTGCACGCGCGCTTTTCACTCCGGCCATATTTATAGCACTTATTATGAAGGCACGTGCCACCGCGCAGCAGCCACAGCTGCGCGCGTTTGCCCCACCCGATCTATATCTGCTTGCGCGTTTCCATCTCTACGTGGCTATTTTTTTCGCCAGAGTGCACTTAACGTCAGATTAGGATAATTTGATTCATTTGTTAATTTGCGTGAAACACGATCTCCATTTCAGCGGGCATTTATGTCAGATATATGTATATATTTCGATATAATCGTGCGCGTTTCACCTTTTGTTGTTTGTTGTTGGGGTAAAATCTTGATAGGATTTTGAAAACTAATCCGTTAAGGGATGTAAATAACGCCCTACGAAGCAGGTAAATTGTAATTAGCTGTGATGTAACTGTTTATCCTGATAAGTAAGACAACAAATCAGTTTATTTCGTATTTAAACACTAATCCATCATTGTCCACGTATACAAGTACATCAATTTCAGCAACATTTAACAACTGACATAATTTCTTGTATCTATACCACAAAACGTGCCATTTAAATAACAACAATTATCATTCCATTCAACAAAAATTTAATTCAACATCAACATAAGTCACAATTCAAACAATCCACCAATAAACTCGTTTTCTTTTCTACATATATATCAATGCAAAATTAATGCATTGCTGCGACCAACAGCAGTTGTCTGTGTTATCGGCGGCAAACGTTGCGCGCGCGCGCGTGTGAAAAAATAGTGCGAGGAAAACACACGAGGCGGCAGCTGGCGCTTGCTCTACTCGTTTGTCACTCGAGTGCGCGCGAGCTTATACAGCAGTCGCACGAAATGCAAAACTCTCGCTGATTTCATTTTCGTTTCAAACTCTACTGCGACAAAGTGGATGTTGACACGTTCTCGCTTTTTATCTTCAACGAGTGTATATACACCCAAGGTTTCTTTTTGGGTAGCTTTAATAGAATTCGAGCTTGAAAAATTCTCTTTCAACTATTTCGAGATGATATTTAACACGAGTAGAAAAAAAAGTAATGTAATAACCGTTTATTAGAATCACACAAAACGTATATATATGTAATCTTTTGTAACAATCAAATAGAGTTTCTATATATACATTCCCTTCGACTACACTACTACACTACGAAAACTCCCATTCCGACATTTCCGCCAACCGCATTCCCGCAGTGAAAAAGCCTTATCGCTTCGAAATCAATGCTGAAATGAAATTTCAAGACCGTCTCGGAGCTCGAGCGGGAAACTTTATTACCGTCACAAGAGAGTGAGAGAACAATCGATCTCCCTCGGAGATTTTCAAAGAATTGCCGCACGCGGTGTGCCACGGCGCCGCGACGACTGCTGCGCTGCTGTATACGCGAGTCGCGTGTGTCGCCGCCGCGCTGCTGCTGTGTGTTACGCGCGTCGTCGTTGTCGTCGCGGATATTTTTGGTCGCGGAAAGAGGGAGAACGGGAGAGAGAGGGAGAAAGAGAGAGAGATGAATATCGATCTTGCGCGAGCAGCAGAAGCTTGAGTTTCAACGTCGTCTAGGCACGTGGATTTTCCGGAAATCATTGACACTGGCGTACGCGTCGATAATGTCGAGGTTTTCATAGACTACTCGCGATGGGGATAGAATAAGATAATGTTTTTAGTTTCGATATATTGTATGTATGTATACGTATTATTTTAAAGATTTTTGTATTGCATTCTTCAAGATTTTAAGTTGTAAAGCTGCGAAAAGAATATTGTTCTCGTCATAAAAAATCTTTAACTAAATAATCAGAGTTGATAATGATGATTGAAAATTAAGTAGATAGTGACCGGGTTCAGTCAGACACAAACTTCTGATAAAGATCTACTTTATTTTTAAACTTTATGATAAAATAGTGTGGTCAGACCAATAATTACTATATGGTATAACATTTGAAAATCTATTTTAGTAACCGCATCGTTCTCAGTTATATTTACTGTACAAATACGATAAAGTCCAGATAAATAATCAACAACGAATAGTGTCTATGACAATTTCCTCCTTCATTCTTTATAATGCACTCGACAGTGTGATTCCTAAACTCTCAACCAATCGTTCGCCCAAAATCACACCCAATTACATTTCCTTCCGCACATCCCACGCACCAACGCAGCAGCTGGTGACATTTTTCATCGGCTCTTTTCACACCCGTCAACAAAACAAATTCGACACTCATCGCATCGCGACTCGCTAAGCGTCGAAAAGTCGCATCGTCGTCGTATAGCAAAGGGCTCGCGCGTCGCTCACGCTTTTCTTCTCCATCAGCAGATTCCCAAAATACTCGAAACCGATGAGTCAAACACGCCACTATACATATATACGAAAGGTGTGCACAGTAGCATGAGTATATAGCAGCAGAACCACGAGGGTTTTCCCCCCCAAAAACTATCCGTTAGCGCGCGCGTCGCCGCGCCGTCTATTATTAACCCCCTTGAGAGAGTTGTGCGCGCAGAGAGCCAAGAGGAGAAGGAGGAGGACGCGCTAGTGGCAACGTCACAGAATTTTTCTCGATGTATCTGTGTGTGTCGTGTTGGCTCGAACGCGTGCGCGAGCGCGAGAGCAAAACGTGTATACGTAACGCGCGGGTTTCCGCGAAGCCTACTTTTCACCATTTCCAAGGCGGCGAGTAATAGCGCGAGTATATAGCGAGCGAGCGTTCTTCGCGCCCTCAACCTTGTTCGCGCGATCAATAGACCCCCAGCGTGCGCGCGCGCGTATGCCACGATGTGGTGTGTGCGCGACGCCGTTTGCTAATACACACACGCGTATTAGGTTGGCGGTGGTTCAGGGTCCCGTTTAAGTTTTGGATTATGATTTTTTTTTTAAATTTATATAAATAAAGTGTTAGAAGAATCGATGATTGTGAGAACGCGAGAAAGTAGTTGAGAATTGAGTTTGAAAAAAAAAATATTTGCAAATGCATTCGTGAAATGTTAACGCGAAGCTATTAAAATTTCATTCTAGGTTATACGAATTCTTTGAATTTTCTAGAGCTGCATTCACATTTTTAGCGAATAATTTAAGCCGTAATTTAGAGCAGCGAGCTTTAACACTGAGAGGAAGGGAATATTTGAAATTCCATACTGTTATTTATTAGTAATTTTAATCAACGCAAAGTGCATTTGTATACGTACGAATAATGAATGATTTTATAGCAGCTCTCAAAGTGCGAGTATTACAAACGTTCTCGAACGATCGCATAAATATGTAGGATTGTTAATGATTTCAAAAGCTCCTGCGTCTTCTGTGTGCAATAAACGTCAATGGTAGACAACTTTGTAGAAGTAACGAGAGAGTGACTACTCGATTAAAATAGCATCCATTGTTTAAATGTAGAGACTTCGATCAGTATTTTAGTATAACCGAGCGCACTTTGGGAAAATTGGCATTCCAACGTCAATCGATTTCCGATATTGTTGATTCACCATCTTGAGCTAGCACATTATGAAGAATCTTAATGGAAAAACGAGCTTTTATTAGTCAATATAAGTGAAGTTCATCAACCGAATGAATCGTTTACGATCGACTTTTTCATTTCGCTTATTATGTAACTTCAAGGCCAAAAAAAATTTTTAATTCGTATTTGGCATTATCTTTCTTTTTTTCAATATTCAAGTTATTCATATTGTAATTTATGTTACAGTACATATAGCTGATACAAATGATATAGTATTATAAATTACAAAATCAAATTTCAATAGTATAATGTAACAAGATGTTTTCATCAACTGTATAGCGAAACCAAAGTAGCTGAAACTCCAACTAAACTCTCGATAAACATTACCAGCGAAAGACTAAACAACCGTGAAAACGGAACCAGTAACACTCACCCTTGCGAGATCCAATCCACCCTCGCCGCGAAATTCAATCGAGCAAACTAACTTACCTACGTTCGCGCGCGTCAAATCGAATTTCCCGTAAAAAGAAAAAAGCTTCAGTAAATTCGTTCGGAACGTTTGGATCCATGCTGCACATTGTAAAATACAACGTTACTGGAGGAGAATTAAAAATCTCTCAAGACATGCGCGACGAACAGCGCCGTTGCTGCTCTGACGCCGTAGGGCGCCAAATCGATCATATGTTCTTCCGTACCGAGTGAATGCATGTCCATTTTCTTTTTCCTTTGTTCGCAAGGATGATGGTTTTTCGTTGCGTTAATCTTTTTTTTCTTTATTCGCAAAAGTGAAAAGCGCAGTATTAAAAGATACGTTTAAAGTTGGAAATTTGAAAGTTTCGAAAATTGAGTTTGAGCGACTGACTGGAAGTTTTTGAATTTTGATGATCGTCTATACGCGTGAGTTTTATATAGATTGAAAGTTTGCAAACACTTTGTAAGTGTAGTTCATCATATACATGTTTGAGGTTGGCTTTTTAAACAAATTCAAAGTGACGCGCAATTTTACGCTTTTTTTTTACAGAACTACCAATAACAAAGAATTTTTATCGCGTTTTATCCTTTCAGTTTATTATTTATTTTTGACAATCCGACAATATGATGTTTAAAATGTTGGCATTTTATATTATTCGATAGGTAGAACCAAGTTGGAAATATGAAATTTTACTTCAAGATTATGCAGAGAAAAAGGGAGAAAGAATATATAAACTGGTTGGTGAAAAGAAAATGACCTTCTGACAAAGAAAGTTAAAATTGCTTAAAAACAAGAGATCCTTTAGCGTCAAAAGAAAATTCTCCTTTCAGAAAAGAAAATTATTCTTTCTCCTTTCAACCTACAATATAACTGACGTATATAGTCCTATAGCTATATCATTCTTCCATTTTCATTCAACGCTAACCAAAGATTACCAACCAAAACATATATATCATTTATATAAGTTTTATCATCAGATCTTATTTACACGAATAATTCATTTCCAGCAAAATCACTCGCTCTCAAGAACCTAACCCATCACTGTTCCCCGTACACACCGCATCGGCCACAACCACAGTCCTATAGCGCAAAAAGACTTAAAATCCAAGAGAACGACAATGCCGGTGCACCGCAGCAGCAGGAGCAGCAACAGCGGCATCTCCTCTCTCTTTCTATAACTCGACGATCTGCACACGAAGGGCGTTGCCCTGCGCGAGCGAGTAGAGCGCGCAGGCCTTGACCGTAGCTAGCGCTCGCTTATATACTCGCTCGTTCGTTCGTTCGTTCTCTATGTATAAGCCCGGTTGCTTGCTCGCGCGCGCGCGAAACTGAGAGCATCTTTTTCATTTATTATTATTATATGTACACGGCGAAGAAGGAGTTGACTACTCCTTTTTTCTCTCTGTCTTACGTGCCACCTACGCGCGGCCGATCGAGAGACTATAAAAGTATAATGCGCGCGCGTGTATGAGCCTGGCTGAACGATGGGTTCGCGGTGTAATGGCTCGTAGAAGCTTTTAGGTCGATCGGACGTTAAAATAGAATGATGAGATTGTAATTTCGGATAGGTTTTTTTTATTTGTAAAGAAAGATTGTGCGATTGATTTTTTTTTTGAGTTTGATGTATGATTTATTTTTAATGGCAAGAGTAAAATTTGTACCACTTTATAATTTGCAGTTCGAATGAAAAGAAAAGTTTACTTAATTAAAAATTAAGTAAGACGATTAGTACATTATTTTATATTTTAACAAACCTTTTGATTAATTTGAATGTGTAATAAAAAAAAATAACACAACAATATAAAATTAAATGTCATCGCACATCTTTTTACGTTTTCAGAGAAAAAAAAGCTTTAAAAGAATATTCCAACTTTAACCCATCCATCTCTATATTATCGTCACTCCGCACGCATCACCTGCCCGTCACCTAATCGCTCGTTCTCTGTCTCTCTCTCTCTCTCAATATCTCCCCCCACTCTGTTTCTCTCTCACCACTGGCGTCCAGCATCGCTCTCCTATATACATTGCACTATATACCGCATCACCGCGCCACCACCCCCAGCGCACAGCTGACGCGCGCGCTCGCGCACGGCGGGCGCTGTCCCGTCGCTATATACTACGCGTTTAATTACATAAAACCCGACGAGCCGACTATCTACGCGCATGCGCATATACTCTCTTTCTCTCTCTCTCTCTCTCTCTCTCTCTCTCTGCCTCTATACTTCTGCATCGAAGGCTATCCCTGCATGCTGCCTGTATGCTATAAGTGTATGCATGTGTATGTATGTTGCGAAAGAAGAGCGCGAGAGCTGTTCGCTCGCTCTATAGCAGCGACGACGACGCGTGCGCTTCCTCTTTAACGAGGCGAATTCCAGGGGCGCTTGACACTTTGAACTCTCCGGGACTCGCGCGCGATGACGCGCGCTACCGAGCGACCGACCGAGCAAGCGCATGATGACGTTTACCCGCACACGCGGATATGTGATATATATATATGTACATACATATAAAGCACATAACCGTGACGATGGATTTTCGAGATATTCGAGATAAATCGCGTATACGCGATCGTACTTTGTGCGAGTGCATTATGCTGATTGTCGATTCTATGAGCTTTTGTATAATGTGCGATGCGCATTCAGTCTCTGTCTCGCGTGGTGGACCCGCGCGTGATAATGAGTCATTGAGTTCGCGATGGCTGTATAGTGTGTGGGATAATTATTAGCGGTTTGACACGATGATTCATGTTTTGTGGCTTGAACCTATGTGTGCGCGCTCGCGTTAATGTTGTGTTGTAAAAGTGATGATTATAAACGGTTTTTTTCAAACAGATGTTAATAGAAATATTGTAAAATAAATGCAAGACTATAGAAAGATAAGACTGTTTATCGCATGAATTAACTACGGTATAGATCATTTATTAATCAAACGTACAATTTATCTATCATTTGATATCCACGTCCATCTACACCATTTCGCTTAATCAACATAAAAAGATTAGGAAAAATCGATGATCGTGTCTTTTCCCCTACACTCCATACCAACCGGAGCTAACGGAAAATTAAACAATAAGCGACACTACACTCTGTCATTCACGAAAATGGTGTAAAAGGTGTCAAACTATATACTTATACACGCGCACAAATACATTGCAGAGTGTGCGGACGCGACATTACTAGTGTCAAAAGGTTTAAAATTAGAGCTAAAAAAAAATATTCCGCGCTTTCGCGGAAACTTTGCGTTGTATAGTCGTCGTCTCCTTCTTTCGGGAACCGTGACCCGAATTGTAAAGCACCCTGGGTGTACAAGTTGCATAAACGACTATATACGCGCGTTGACGAAGAAAAACAGACGTTAATCCAGGCTCACAAAACAAAGATTGTATTTACGCAAAGCGACGACACGTGCAGCACGCGCGTGGCTTGAATTTTTCACGTATATAGCAGCCGCTGCTAACTTTACGTTTTTTGCCAAGCTGCATCTTATACGATAGTCCATGCAGAGGGGTTGTGCTTTCGAGAGTGGGCGCGTGCCTCAGGTAAACACGCTTTACTGCATCGTCCATACCTACCCCTATCAAAGCTTTATTGTTATGACCTGCTGCACTATCGGGTTTATGTATGAAATTAATGCGGGTGAAACTGCCGTAGAATATGTGCGATATG
>JAWWEQ010027349.1:0-24722 GCA_035583055.1 Torymus tubicola
TCTTGGAAAGCTAAGTGCGGCGTTTACTGTATGTAAACAAACCGACGCCTTAACCGACTGAGCCAAGAACTGCTCTTCTGCTTCTTTGTTAATGGCTCACTTTACTATATAAATCACAAATTCCGCGGACAATGCTTAAATGATTTGCGCAGTATGCGTTTATTCTTCGCGAAAATAATTCATTTTTTTTCTTTTACTTATGATACATTATTTTCGCGACGAGGCTATTTTCTGCTCATTTGCGACACGACTGCGTAAAGTGAGGGAGAGAAATAGATTCGCAAATTGAAGGAAACTCGGTGATATATACAGCATAATATTTGATTATATTTATCAAACTGTTTCTAGATAGAAGCATTTCAATTTGGTTAAAGAATTATATATTACAATATATAATATAGAAATATCGTTATCTTGGTATAACATGATATAGATGTAAATATCATGTTTGGTTTAATACGCCTTAGACAGTAATAAATTTATATCTATGATTTAAATGTATAGGTAATTAACAAACTAATATATACGAATTATGCTTATAAAAAATGTTTTCGCACTAATGTTAAAAAAAATATTTTTTTTCTTATACGCGAAATAGAAACGTGTTAAACATTGATCTTTTGGCAGCCTCGTTTAAAATAGTATATATATAAAATTCGTAAGACAGGCGTAAAGTTTTACACCAACGCGTGATCGCCGCACACATGCAAAAGCTAACTTTGTCAGTCGAAAGTTTTGAAGATTACGCAAGGTTGTAAAGTATTATACGCCCTTGTTGCGAACAATATCTTTTTAGTCTGCGTACAATTTCACTTGAAATATTTGCATAGTACCCTATGTATACATTTTTGTTCTTTCTGTTTAAAAAAAATATTGTACTATCTATGTATTCAATCATTTATTAGATAAAAAGAAAGTAAAATAAGAACGGACGCTGTTTTCCCCTGGAGATTTTTACTTGCCTTCGGCGCGCCTTGATATTGATAGAGAATCAAATTTAATACTATCAATTCTCAAGCCAATATACAAAGAGACACATCAAACTCATTAATAAGATAATATAACGATCGGACGAAAAATTTTTCGATTGCGACAGTAGTTCATTTACATTACTCTCGAGTATAGTGTTATACGCATTTTTGTTCTCCCAACATTATCGACAGCTGCGCCCGGACTTTCTTTATCACTTAATGAAAATCGAATCGAAAAATCCAGGCAATTTCGCTGACCTCGATAGCATATGCGCCCCCCTCCCCCTACTCGGTCCAAATAACGGACATCGAAAACTTTTAATGAAGCAAAGCAGTGGTTCGCGTGGACGCTATCCAAATTAAATCTATATATGAAATAACGCAATCGCCGTTACACAGAACTGTCAATTTTCATTTGCTATGCGAATATTATACAAGAATGTCGTCCGTCTTTAGAAGTGTCCATTGTTGTAGTATATTCTATTAAGTAATGAATTCAACAATTTACACAGTGTATTTTCTGTGGCTTCAAGGCATAACCACATAAGCCTATTTTTTTCAAATTAAAAAAACCTCAGATTTTGTTGTAAATAAGTTCTTTTCATTTAAAACTGTCAGTGTAGCAGCTATAAAATATTGCTCCAAAACTACGATATACCCAAAACGTAACCACATAAGTCCATTTTTTAGATTTCGTACGTGGCATAAAAACATGATAAGCCCATATCATTTCATGGTGTATTGTAGTTGTAATGTATTTTATGTAATCCGATTGAATATAAAAATAATTTCATATAAAATATGTACCATAAGCAGATAGAATTTCGAGAGTTTTCAAAATTCTAGTATTTATCACTTCTCTTATAGAAACCGTTCGCGTTGTTTAACATGCACAGTATGCCAAAATGGTAGTATATTTGATAGAAAATTCACGAAACTAGAAATTTTCTTGAATAAGTAATAAGAATTTGTTAAACAATTGTTAATACTGTGATTTATTGATGTTTTATAATTAAATTGAAGAATATATGCACGAAAACTGCATATTACATGAGGTCATAGTTTCTGACATAATGGCATCAGAAAATGTATAACCTGCTCAAACCATCGTGTAAATATTTGTTTTGAATATGTCAATTGATTAGTCAAGTATCGCGACTTGTCTCGTTTCTTCCGACCTTACATATATAAGTTTATTAAATTAAAATCCTTTTCCTCATAGAAACTTGAAAAGTAGACTTATGTGGTTACCCCTCAAAGACACAGATATATAGCTCGACACTTGGTTCGTATATAATGTCTAATACATCAAAGCTACCCGCTCGTGAAATCGCGAAATCAGCAGAGGCCCGCCCCGATTGACCTACTTTTCGACTTGGCGTGGAATATATATATATATATATATATATATATATATGGCTATTCCAAATGCGTGCCACGTTATGTCGACGTGTGTTTTCGTATACACACATATACCTTCAGTCATATAAGGTGAACGAGGATAGGAATGTATATACGTATATATAGATGGTTGCTCGGAGGAGGAGTATAAGGATGGACAATTGGGTTTGGAATGTAATATATAGTTTTGTATGAGCAGTGGCGGGGAATTGAAAAATCGAATCACATTCGACCTGTGCAAAATGAATAAGTATAGCGGGAAAATAAAGTATATGTTAGAGTAACCTTATAAATGACGTTAGATAAAAGCAACGTTGTTGTAGAAAATTTTTATTTAAAAATAATATCATCATTTAATTAGGTCTGTATTTTTCTAAAATTTGCGATATTTTCGCATATGAAACCAACATATTTTTATTCAAGTTTTACAATTCAGACATACAGAGTAGACTTTATATGACAAATTTTATGGTAAACTGTGAGATAGTGTCGTTTTCAAGTGCAAGCAATTTCCTTAGTTTATTGCTGAAACGAGCAGTGTGCCAGGCAATGCAATGAGGTTCAGTAAAATGACTAGTCGTATACTACATTTGTCGTTTCTACCGTAGTCAAATATTTCAGAGTAAAATTAACTGTGCACGCGAATTTTCGCGAAAAAATTTTATGGTAAGCAATTGATGATAAATAGTTTAACTATCAAAATAAAACTTTATTTTTTGTCGAAAATGGGGTATTTATTAAATATAAAATATAGAACATAATAACTTGATATAAAACTGCGACACCTCAATTGTAGAACATACAAAAGAATTCAAAATGTAAAACACATTAAATGCATATATAATATGTCTTTACTACACTATATAAAAACTGAGCTTTACCCTATGTTCTAAATAACGCAACGTTTTCATTATCCAAAACTTACACGACTCGCCACCCACGTTAAATACACCTATACTCTGTCATCTCTCAGGTTCAATCAATAATTACCGCTGCTACCTACAAGATTGAGAAAACCAGAGCGCGAGCGTGACACCTTTCACTGTATGTGCACTCGAGAGAGAGAGAGAGAATTATATAGCTGTCCTCCCACGTGATAAGCGGCTCATTCATGATTCAACGAGTAATAAACTGCACACGCGTATCTTAACACATATACGCGAGGGTTCTTCCTTGGAGGAAAGTTTTTTCGCCGTGTGGAATAGCAACAACTCTCGAGTTTCCTCGATCGTGACGAGCACGTATATGCGTTTTTTTTTTGTTTTTAAGAAACGCGTTGCATCGCATGTGGGATGCAGGTGCGGTGAAGAGAGACTGGGGACTTTTTAGATTGCGAGAAATGGAATGTGGGTTTTCCCGGGATTAAAATGGTGTAGATATTAAATATAATGGGATACATAAATATAATGTTAATATATAATGTAGAAGAGAGATAGGTATGCGAAAATGATACAAGTTTTGTGTAAAAACGGAATTTAATATAGTATACTTTGTTGCATAATTAAGATTTGATAAGAACAAAGTATGCAATATCTTTCTGTACTATATATATATATATATATTTTTTAAATGGACACTTATAACACACATTTTATGTTTTTATTCTACACACGATTTGGGTAACCGTTTGTTAAACTACACAAAATCCGCGATTTTCAACAATGAATATAAGTCTTGAGGGGTTTTTCTAAATTTTATTTTAATCTAATTAATAGGATACAGTAGTATTTTTTCTTAGTTGACATTTTATTTTTACTTTTTCAATGATCATAATAGTCTGAGCTATCTAATATTCCAATTATTTTGGCCCGTTTTCATCTATTTACTTTTAACACAACCTATCGCAAAGAAGAAAAATTGTATTTCATGGTGATTCAAATTGAATCCTGTATAAGATAACTTGTAATATTCTGTAAAACCAAATGATTAAAAAAACATTTGTTTGATCTTGCTTGAAAAATATCAAAATTTTTGGACTAGCTCAAAACTTTGCTGTGCAACGCCAAAGCTGAGTTTATATTCAATTTCGAAGGTCGAAAGAACGTGGGATTGTCATAGTCCATAGCCTTGCCAATATAATTTATTTTTATTTACTCATTATTACATTCAAACGACAAAACTATTGATGCAGCTTTACTTTTATGTAAACCCATGAATATACCTTCTCATGATTTATAATACATTCTGTATCATCGAGTAAACCGTAAGCATGTTTTTATAATACATAATTTTCGACCGTCTAACGGAACGGCATAACAACAGACTTATCATTGATATTGGAGCCTCTCTCTCTCTCTCTCTCTTGGGCTCGCTCTCAAATTCGAGACAGTCGTCGCGCGTCTCATTGAATCAACTTGCGATAAGTGCCAAGCGCGTGGGGAGCGGAATTTTTTTTGGCTATCCCTCCCTCGCGCGATAAGTTTGTGTCCGCGACGACGGCTAATTTTGTCGCACTATTCCCCGAATCATCAGCGATATACGCAGCTGTGCAAATCATGCCTCTTTTTGTTAAAAAGAAAAACGAATAAGATCAACGTCGCTGTACGGAGCGCGACGCTGCGAATAACCCGAACGCAGTATGTTATTATATATACATAAAAATATATTACGTATAAAAAGAATCGCAGCAGTTTTGATAAGATTCCGTTATATACCTCTATATATATATATATAGCATCATCGTAAAGCGTACGAAGAGCAGTTAATTTTACAAAATCACCTTTTAATTTGCTCCGTAAAAAAAGCGCATTTCTCAATACGCGTGACAATGCCTCGAGCGACAGTGAGTGAGAAAAAGAGAGGGAATGGCAAATATTAAACCGCGACTGCAGTCGTTACGACTCTCCCATCAATAATTACGCCGTCTTAAAAGTTGCCCCGTAAAAGTATTCGCAAAAAAATTATACGCCCGAGAGAGAGAGAGAGAGAGAGAGAGAGAGAGAGAGAGAGAAGGACGGAAAGAGAGAGAAACTCGTCAAAACGTAACTAAACGCATGTTACGTAAATCACGTGAGTGCGTTAAAGTATAACTTCCGCAAAGAACATGCGTATATATATGAGGCGTACGTTGTACGCGTTGGGAGTCGAGACAGGAAAAGAGAGAATTGAATTCGGGGTATTGTGTGAAGGATGAAGTTTCGGTGATTCCCCAGTGCTGAAAGGTCGAATATATATAAGATGCGTGAAAACGAATTAGCATGCTGTCGTATACAACGTCATTTGGTGTAAGATGTGTTTTTGTTTGGTGTGTATATGTGCAAATCTCACAAACGCTGCGAAAAACTTCGAAAAATGGACCCAAAAATTTTTTTCGACGACATCAAATTATGTTTTTCTTGTTGGTTAGGGTGTCTAGAAAAGATATCTGTTGTTGAACGAAGTCCATCGAAGGGTATCATTTTCTTAGGACCAATAATCAATTGTTTAAGAGTGATTAAAAAACTTAATATGAACTTTGAAAAAAAGAAAATAAAACTAAAGAACGAGGGCTTTCCAAATCTTTTTTCAGAATTAGAAAGTGTTGAATCCTTGAAAAGTTATGTGAGTTTGAAGTTGAGCTGAAAATACACAAAAATTCACAAAAACGGTGTGAAAAGGTCAACGATTGTCCCAACCATTGGTCACGTGTATTTTAGATTCAACTTACTTAGATTCAAACTTATATAACTTTTCAAGGATTCAACATTTTCTAATTCTGAAAAGAGATTTGGAAAGCCTTCGTTCTTTAGTTTTATTTTCTTTTTTCGAAGTTCATATTAAGTTGTTTTTGGTGGAATGATTTAGAACTAAACTAGAGCTATTTTTAATCATTTTTAAACAATTGATTATTGGTCCCAGAAAAATGATACCCTTTGATGGATTTTGTTCAACAACAAATATCTTTTCTAGACACACTAACCAACAAGAAAAACCTAATTTGGAAGGTGTCGTCGGAAAAAAAATTTTTGGGTCCATTTTTCGAAGTTTTTTGTAGCGTTTGTGAGATTTGCACATATACAATACATAGTACACCTGATTTCTCTTTTATTTAACATTTTTATTAGTCATTCACCAAATAAGTATCATACGGTAACCTACAGAACTATAATACGCCGATAGTAGTATTTACAATGTACAATGCACACTGTCCTTATGTATATAAATACATTTTATATAAAAACAAATTTAACTATAGATCACGTAGTTCCGTGAAATTCGGGAGTCGTAACCGATAGCAAAAACAAAAAAAAAAAAGAATAAACCGCGAGAGCGACGATACCATCTAGATACGTCTTCTTTTCCTCGATTTCCAATCATCCGAAAATCGATAAGAAGAACACTCGACGATTCTGATTAAGTATAAGGAGAGAAGACAGCTGAATGAGATTAATGAATAATTATATCGAGCACAATTACGCGGAAACGAGCTGTTTATATTTAGTCGGGATTATAATGAACGGAATGTAAAGTAGATAGCGCCCGCGAGTTTATCTATTATTTACGGCCGGGGGAGACGTTGAGAAATTACAAGTGTCTCGATGTATTACAAGTGAATTATCGGGCAGTTACTGTTAATAATTAAAAAGTAATGCTTTTTTTCCTCTTGTATATACATGCAAATATATTTACATTTTAACCGTCGAATGAATATTTAATTTTTGTGATTCGTAATATGTTATATTATACATTACATCATTACGGAAGATATCTAACTTTTCTTAACGTTATGTGAATTCTATCAGTTAATTTTATTAAAACTTTTCTTACGAAACATTTTTCAATAACGAACACAAAAATATGCATCTTCCTTCTACGTTTTATTAGAATAAAACTAAAAAGAAAAAAAAACAACCGGGCCCGAAGGTTTCGCATAAATTTTATGGAAACCCTTCGCTCGATGTATAAATTTTCCAATGCCGGAATATGAAAGTAACCTTATCGTATTTATCGAATGCCTCGCGACGTTCAAAAGGAAAAAAAGTCTCTTCTTGCGCGAAACTTTTCGAAGGGTTCCTCAATATTAAAATGGCCCTATCCACGTATATTATACCTCCCCTCCTTTTTTCTTCTACTTCGATAAAGATACTTGCGAGCTTGGCTTATACAAATAATAATATCATGTGCCTTGTTTCTCGCGACGTCGGCGGCGGTGGAGATTTGCACGAGCGATTGGGATCGACGGTAAAACAAAGCAAATTATTTTTCAACGATACCTAAATAAAGACTCGTTAATGCCCGTAGATTTTACGATGCAATTTGCTCCCGTTATCCTTCATCACACACACGACGTATTTATAGCCTCTAGGTAAACCGTATCTGTGTATATAATACGAGTATGAACAAACACTTTTGCATTTTTGTTTCGCCTCTGTTTTTTTTTCCTTTTATTTATTTCTTTCGAAAAACCGTTTTGATTGCACAGTTCCGGAAATATTAAATGTTCATATGAATATTCCATTACTATTATTAGCCTTTTTCTTTGAAATTTGACGTATTTGAGTGAAAAATTTGTCTCCTTGAATATTGGTATACGCTCAATTTAGAACTTCACGTCTGAGAATTCGGATGTAATCGAAAACCACAGGCATTAATCTTTCGTTATTAGTTTCTTCCTGCAATTATAGCGTTAAGTGCGTCAACCAACATTCGAAATCAAGGTATGCAAATGACGTTATCGCCAGTGTATCTTCAATTAATAAAAACGAACGATCTATTGATGTATATGTATATACCTTTTACAATTATTCAAGGTATCAAAATATACATCGACGAGCCAATAAATCTATTAAATTATTCACTTTATAGTCGCATAGCGCGGCGTGCACGTGTACCCATCAATTTTACGAAACGATTAAAATTTGGAATTCTAATAGTCTTCACTAACCCAACGTTATATACACAAACTTTAACATCTATAAAATCAATACATTCCGCATGTATATATCGGAAGCCCAAAAAAAAAGAAAAAAAGAAATCTGCATCGATTACACTCAGCCAATGCATGTCGTACATTCGTCAAAAAAGACCATCGACACACCCTTGCGCGTTATCGAACCACGATATACTACTCATTATTATATATTCTCGCTTGTGCATGTATATATATATACGTGTAAATCAGCCGTACTCGCGGGCGTGCACGCGGCCTTGACGCGATCGCCGATGAATAATTGATAAGGCTACTATGCTGTATACGCGTATACGTTTGAATGGGCATCTCTCACCTGTGCTGCGCGCGTGCGCATGAAAGCAAAAAAGAAAAGGCGGGAAAAAGCCGCTTACCGAGTTTCTGCACGTTCCGGCTACGGGTACTACATAGCTATATATATATAGATATGTATAACGCGCGTGGCGTTTGATGACTGCGGGAAAGAGAGCAGAACGGCGTAAGCTCACGTGCGCATGTGGGTTTTAGCGCGCGCGGGGAATTTTCCTTGTTACTTTTTTTCTTTTTATGTGTTAAGTGGATTTTTCGAGGGGATATATATTAATTGAAAAGCCATCGACGGGATTTATGAACTCTGGATGTTGAGATTTTCGAGAAAAGTATTGGTTTGGTTTTTTTTCAGATGGGGAATGGGTTAGTTATAGCATTGATTGTTGTCAGTGTGCTGCTGTTGTGATAATGAAATTCTTCATATGATACAAAATACTCGATTGGCAATTGATTTATGATCAGTGTTTTATTGTTTACATATATGCTGTTTATTTGTAAAGGTTTCGTATAAACAAGAAAGAATAGTGCTTTTATAATTTATAAGAAAATATACAAAATATTTTTTTGAGAAACAAGTTTGCTTATATTGTTTCCTCATAGAGGGAGCTTTGTATTTTTATTTAGGGCGGTATTTTATCCATAAACTAAAAAAGCAATAAAAAACGGAAAACAAATAAAAGATTAAAAATTTGGAAAAACAAAATTCTTTGAAATTTCTTTATAGAGGAAAATTCATTTTCGACAGCATTAAAATGGAAAGGATTTATAAGAATTTTCAAACTTTGGATGTTTTTGCCCCGAAGCATTAAAACTTTTAAAAGAGGCTTTTTATGTATGTAGATGTGTCATTCTTCCAGTTACTGAACTTACATTCTTAAAAGTTATTATGGATACGTATGAAAAGCTTCCATTTTCATATTTTAACGGTAAATAAAGAAAGTCGTTAAAATTATTTTCCATAAACATTTTAGAGATTATAACGTGTTTTATCCCTGTTACGAATAAAAACTCAGAACTGTTTTTTTTACAAGTCGAATCAATTTTATTTAATATTATAAGGCTATTTATGACTTCATGCTACGAAGGTTTTTTCTAAAGTGACAGCGCGCAGAATGCTCACGAACTTCTTTCTTTTCTTTTTTTTTTTAAATAAACTCGTTGCCTTAGCAACAACAACGACGTTGCTGATCGTCTCTGTGGCACGCCCGCCTACAGAAAAACTACTTGCTTCTCTGTCTCGGTGCCCTTTTTAAACAGAAAAAGGGAATAAATGCCCCCGGACGATCCTTCGTGATCACCGTGACATAGCCTCCGCAGCGAAACTCTCTTTTCCTCGCTGCGTCGAGACGTCGCAACCAAATAAATCATTATTTTATAAAACAAATTTTACAACGATAAATAATGAAACAATGTATAATACTAAAAAAGAAACATACAATATTTAACAATAAATAATTTACTCGTGAACATATACTACAAATGATAGATTTTGCCATACAATGGTGTTGCCAACCTAAAAAATCGCGTTTGAGTTGAGTCCTTGTTCAGCAGGACGCCGAATTGGCTCCTTTTTAATCCAGAGCGACGATTTAATATGATTGCCTTATGAGAGTCATAAAGGACCCCACAGCATTAACATTGAAAAAGTGATAGAGGTGAAATTGCTTAAATAAAAAATCTTTCTAAAAGAAAAATATTCTCTATTTTCAAATATGTATTCTATTAATGGTACGGGGTCCTTGGATATTTAATACCGTTGCATTCTAAATATTATCGTACTGCATATTATTCGCATTCGTTATGCATTGACTGTATAGCGTTGAAGTGTCTCATAGAAGCTGTGAGTTTCGATGTTTTCATTGGGAGTTTCCCTGAAAACAAATGTTCTTAGAGAAAAGTCAAACATGATTGTCGCTGCATGAACACTCACCATTAGTAGCGCTAAACAAAAGTGGCATGAATATTATTAATAAACAATGCAACATTATTAAATATCCTCTATTATATATTAAAGTTATAATTAAAGTCATAGTAATTCATAACATTTCACTAAAACCAATATTTTTCGTAAAAGTATAAAAATTATTATTATTTGTTCCATTATTTAGAGAATTCAAATTCATTGTTGATTTATCTGTTAGGAAAACTTTTAAATTATTTTTTAAAGTTACTCTTTAAAGAGCAAAGTATAATTACCCATGAGTAAATACTGATGCGGTAAATATACTCTAATTTTATGAAACGACTGTCCTTGAGATTTATTAATCGTCATTGCAGAGCCAAGTCGAATAGGAAATTGTCTTCTAGACATGTTAAATGGAATTCCTTCATTTGACGGAGAAAAATTTATTCGTGGTATCAACATAATACTACCAGCTTTATTGACACTAATTATTTCAGCTTGAATACAGAACTCTTTCATATCTTTT
Source organism: Torymus tubicola (assembly GCA_035583055.1). NCBI lineage: Eukaryota > Metazoa > Arthropoda > Insecta > Hymenoptera > Torymidae > Torymus > Torymus tubicola. The sequence goes on from JAWWEQ010027349.1 coordinate 10,998, forward strand.
ACTCATAATCGAGTACCGTTACAAAGTCCATTATTTAGAGCAATGTTTCTTAATAACATTATAATGGCTCCTTTTTTCAATTGTAATCTGTGTGGTGGTAAACCATTTGGAGTTAAAGAATTTATTTTGTCTAATTGATTATTATTAGATCGGTGATTGAAGCGAATGGTAGCAAATGATTAAATTGTTTTTTGGGAAGTTAATGGCCGTAATACCAAGTTAATAAAAAATATAACACATTTTTTATTATTATGCCGACGTTTTGAGAGCTTTGTTACTCTCCTCTTCAGGGCTATAAATTTATTACTAAAACAATTTATTACAACACGATTATTATTAGCATCGTCAGCCATATCAATACTTAAATATTCTTTGACTGTATCATCGATTCTACATAATATTTTATTATTCAATTCTAAAACATCTATATTTTTAGGCACTAAAATAACACTTTGCTGAAATTCTGTATCATTTGATTTAATAATATCTCCAAAAATTTCTGTTAGAATATCACCGTTTGATAAAATTTCATTTGGAATATTAATAACTTCATTATTTCTTTCTAACTCTGTTTAGATAACTCCATCACCAACATTTAATAGCCATTGCTTAAACTCTATATTATTATCTTTAATGCGTTTATTATCTTTTAAAGACATACTTTCAAACTTAACCCATAACTTATTGTTTTTAATACAATTATCTATAATTATTGTTCGATAATCATGACGAACAACAGGTAACGTTTGACGGAAATATCTAGGAACTACTATTATTGTACCAAAAGCGTCATTGTTGCTGTATAAATCTTAAAATAAACGATCAACTGCTTCAAAAGCATACTTCAATGTCATTGTAAATGATATGAGAAAAAAAACAGTCATTATATATGTGATTGTAGCTGTAACACGCTTAAGCAATAGTAGCGCTTCACTGAGGCTGTTTTTCCCTGAGTGGCAGCTCCCCAGAAGAGGTTATTACCATAACCTCAAAAAGAACATCGGTAAAAGCAGTCCATCTGTTTTCCTTTCTACACACGGGTTACATATATAATTATCATTATAGGATGATGATAACATATAACATTGTTGATAACTGAAATAACAGCCGAAACCTCTAGCAAATATCTATTAAAGTTAGGCAAATATAGCTTGATTCCCGTTAATCGAGTACTCAGGCAGTTTCTCCCTGAGGCTTCCACCGTTTCTACCTATGACGCTAAGCAGATATGGCGTAAGTCCTACTGCCCGAGCACTCATGCCATTTTGCCTGTAGATTTCGGCTGTTTTGGCTGTTTTTTTTTCTCAGTGTACTCCAATGTTAGTATTAGGATATACAGGGTCTTCAAAAAGTATGTGACCCCCCCGTATTTTCCCAGGAACGATATTTTTTAAAAAGGTTAAGGTCACATCTTAGGTAATTTTTAACTAGGAATCGACTAGTGACCTTGAACTTGACCTTTGAGTTATCCTTCAAGGTCAATTCAAGGTTAACTTTTTTTTCAAATGGAAACCCCTATTTTTGACAGTGCCAATCGAAAGAACGGAAATTTTTCAGTTTTGCAAATTTTTGCAAACTTTTACAAACTGTTTATTTTTACAAATGTTTGCAAATTACCGTGCACGGCCCAATTTAGAAAAATTTGGCAGTATCACAAATTTGCGAAATTCCAAAACTTGTTAAATTTTTGCAAGATTTGTAAAACTGAACAATTTCTGAAATTTCACAAATTTTTTAATTTTACAAATTTTTGCAAACTTGTAAAACTGCCAAATTTTGCTAAATTGGGCAATGTACGAAAACTTGTAAAAATAAACAGTTTGCAAAAGTTTGCAAAAATTTGCAAAACTTAAAACTTTGCAGATTTATAAATCTGAACAATTTCTGAGATATTGCAAAAATTAGCAAAAAGTTTCATTTTTTCGCTGATCAGCCGTGTAGACATTGTTCGAGTTTAAACGACTTGGAATGACCTTGAAGTTCATCGGGTCACATGACCTTCATGCATACCTAAACGAAAAATTTTCCGTTCTTTCGATTGGCGGTGTCAAAAGTATGGATTTCCATTTGAAAAAAAGTTGACCTTGAAGAACAACTCCAAGGTCAAGTTCAAGATCACCAGTCAATTCCTTATTGAAAATTACCTAAGATGTGACCTTAACCTTTTTAAAAAATATCGTTCCTGGGAAAATACGGGGGGGTCACATACTTTTTGAAGACCCTGTATATTACACGTAGTCTGTTCATGAATGTTTAAAGGTAATTTAAATGCTGTATTTACAGTTTTACCATCTTCTAATAAATTGGCTGCTATTCCTGTCCATGCTACAGGAAGAACATTTATTTTATTATCTTTGAAATAAACAATTAATGTATTAAGATTATAGCTTTTATCACTTCCACCAAGGCCATCTATGAAAAAACATTTATTTCCATTACCATTAACGGCATTTAGAATAGTGTTAAAAATAATACTTTGGAGATTTATGAATGAGTTTATTCTATCATTTATATTCAGAGAAGCTTCATTAAAATGATCTGCAACGTTATCATTATAGTTGTCAATAGTAATATCTAAAGAAGGCAAATCGAAATCTCTTAGAGAATAACCGTTTACACTTAAACTATCATTAATGATTTTAAGTTGCGTACTGTTCACCTATGACTTCATTTACTGTAGGCACGTAAAAATCCGTTTACAGGATTTACAGGATCATTAAAAACACATATATAAGCAAATAACTCGCACATAGCTTTCGGAAAATTGTATTGTGGTGCTTCTTGTAGGTAACTGTCCCATTCTTCATCTGTTGCAATTAAATTTTGTAGCTAGAGCAGCTTCAAGAAAAGTTGAGTAAGTTACATTTTCTACTGTTTTTATGTCTTCAAAAAAGGTCGCACCACTAACATGTAATAATAATAATCATAAATAAAAACGCTCTCATAGTCAAGGACTTACTAAATACATTCTACTCAACACTTGTTTTTTAAATTTTCTTTTATCATTCCACATTTTGCATTTTTCATAAAAACATAATAATTAGGAATATCACAATATAAATATTTATTTGCTGCAGCATCTTTTTTATTAAGTTTAAACCACGCCGTAAGGGTTGTGTCTACATTTAGTATTAATTTCATTCTCAGAACCTTCTCTGAAGAATACATTTTGTTCATTTTCATTATGAACAGCCAATCTATAAATTGAATGCGATAATTCACTCATTTTATATTCATGCAAGTGATGCATAGCTTCTGGACACATACATATCTAGTGTTAATATATTGTTTTATTTCACCATATTCACTTTCTACACTATCTATTATATAATTAGTATCTAAATTGTCACCCTCAACAATTTTACTATAATTTTTCATTTCAATCAAAGCACAATTATGACCTTTATAGCAACATTTAAATAAGTACTTGATGCTCAATATAGTTGGACAGACTTCAACATTAACATGACAATTAAACAGTAGCAGCAAATAGGCGTTTTCAGGAACTACAAATCTATTGTGTGCCCATTTATTGCCAGGATAATTTTTTATGTTACCATCGTTTCTTCGTCGGTATAATGGGTATCCTGTGGTATTGTAGATTGTAGAGTCATTAAACGGCTTTGCAAATTTTTTGTACATTTTTCTTTTTTTTCATCCATGCAAGGAGAATTGAGATTTTGTTCACCACATGGACCATGTATCATAAATTTTTTTACAATTTCATATAAACGTGGGTTATTCACCTTATCTGGAATTTCCGAACATATATATTTATCTACTTTTCAGTGTTATGTAGTTTATCTTCTGTATCTAAAAAAATTAGCATGTGTATATGTGGTAAGCCTCTTTTTTGAAATTCAATTACATAAGTGAAGGCTATACATTTTACAAAAATGCATTGATTTACGTCTACGTCGTGAGTCATTCTAATATTTATTCGAGCATTTATTTTTTTTCTAGTATTTAATCATTTATTTAATTTTGGGTATTTATGATTTATTTATTGTCGAGTACTCATTAGAATGGCTAACGCTGGAGGGCTATATAAAAAAATAATTGTACAAAAATATTCTGCAAATTATCTATATATGTTGTTCATTAATTTTGTAAATATTGTACGTAAATGGTTTAAAAAATTTTCTTAAATTGTTGAAAAATTTTTTTTAAACTTTAAACAAACCGAGCGAGCGTTAGCGAGTGAGGTATTATCGCTAGTAGAAATGAAAGTTATAGTAGTTGCGGATTATGTTGTGGTCAATAGACATTTAATACTCACATTGCTCCAACGTACAGGACATCTCTTTTATGGTCTAGGTAGAGTGTCCTATAGTATAACATTCCACAGCTGAATTCCCGAACGTGCTCTGAAAATAGAAGAAGATGCAATGATAAATCCAGGCATTAAGGACGACTATGTATTCTGTATAACTACTTGTTCATTTATTAATAATTTATTAATTAATGAGATTTATTATTCCTTTGCAGAGGAAGCGTGTAATTTAAGTTTTGCTAAAAACATTATAGATATATGTTTTAGGATCAGAAGAATCAATAAAAAACTGTAGTATATTATTGAAAATATTTCTATGAATGTTTGCGTGCGTGAGTGTACGTGCATGTGCGTGTCCTTTAATTATTACTAGAAGCATTGTCGCGCTACACACGCCTCTACTATTCCTGTATTTGCTTTAAAATCGCTCTAGCACGGGTGCAGTGTGTACTGTTTAATATGAATGTATTTTATTTATTCAATGTAATACATTAACTCTAAAGTTAAATACATACAAAAATAAATAATATAAACATATATAAACTTATTTTTTGCCCATCATATCAATAGAGCGATGCTTAATTTCAAATATGTCATTAGTAATCGATAAAACTATTAAATTTTTTATTTTATTTGAATCGTGTTTTTATTTTTATTAAAAAACTTCAATTTAATAATTTATTTATTTATTTATTTTACACGGGCTGAGTCGCTCGATAGAATAATGAAATAGAAATGGAATGTCCTAAAAGTAAAGTTTGCTATAGTTAGTTTCTTTGCATTGTGACAGTCGCTCTTACTAGTGTCTTAAATCTACTGATACATGTAGCATCGCGGATACTCTGTGGTAGAGAGTTCCAGGTTCTGCGTAGCCTAGCAATAGGTGAGTAGTAGGCGTGATTGGATGAATCAGTCACCTTCTGAGTCGGCCGGCGATTCCTTATGGTGTATGGTAACTTGCGATCCGTAAAAAGCGATCTGACGTCGTTTCAGTACAGGAGATCCAGTGCAATCTTATAGGCCGCAGTGAGGTTCGTAATACATGAACAGGTCCCTGATAGACACGAGACAAAATCGTGTCATGAGCGAGTCGTAGTTGTGGTCGAAGTAGTGCATTGGGGTACCTAGCTTAACCGAACAATATCTTAAGGTCCTGTGTTGTATAGATTCTAATTTATTTAATGTAACATTTGTATGTGGTGACCAAACTACGGAGCCGTATGAGATTAAGGGTAAAACAAGGGTTCTGAACAGTGATGCAATAGCATCTGCTGATCGAAAATCCACGGTGGAACGCATTATAAAGCCGAGAGTCTTGAGTGATTTGGCAACTATTAATTCAACATGTGGGTTGAAAGATAATGCCGAGTCGAACAGAATCCCGAGATCCGAAATAGTGTCGACTCTTTGGACTCCATCACCTTGCAGTATGTATTGAAAAATGACTGGCGACTTTTTCCTGTGGAATGTTATCACATTGCATTTCGAGGCATTAATAGGGAGCCCATTCTCTACTGACCAGGTGCAAACCACATCGAGGTCCCGCTGCAATTTTAGGGCGTCAGAAATAGAGGTAACCTCACAGTATAATTTGATCTCATCCGCGTAATTAAGGCATTGGGTGAAGTGAACGCTATTCAACAAGTCATTTATAAATTATAAACAGAATAGGGCCCAGATGGGTTCCTTGTGGAACCCCTGAAGTGCAAATAATATTATGTAATAAACAGTCATTTATTAGGTACGATTTCATCCAGCGATACAAATTGCCTCTTATCCCTACATTCCAGACCTTTTGCATTAACCTTACGTGAGATACGGAATCAAATGCCTTCGAGAAGTCTATTACTGTGTCAACTTGGTGACTAAATTCAAAGCTCTGAGATACGTAATTGGTAAATAGCAAAAGGTTTGTAATTGTAAATCGACCCCTTGTGAACCCATGCTGCTCTCTTATAATTTTTAACAGCAGGAATTCTGAGATGTACTTAGAAATAACTGTCTAATAATTTGGAGAAACAACTTAAAATAGAGATTGGCCGATAATTCTGTACGTCCTGTTTATTTCCTTTTTTGTGTATCGGGTATAAATAGGCAGTTTTCTATGCATTGGGGAATGTACACTCAGATAAAGACCTGTTAAAGAGAGTAAGCAGTGGCTCCGCAAGCTGAGGGCAACACTTTAAGAGACATGGAGAGACAAAATCCGGGCCCGATTTAACGCTATCGTCTAGGTTATTTATCGCAGAGAGGACGTCGCTCGCGGTTACAGCAATGCTGTCTAAAATAGTATCGCAGTCCGATTCCGCGAGATCCTCTAGCACAGGGTTGGAGTATACTGAGCTGAAATGGTTAGCAAATAAAGTTGTTATTTCGCTGTTAGATGTTGCTAACGAATCGCGCAGAAACAAGCTCGACGGTAACCTATTGCTACTTTTTAACTTATTTGCAAATGACCAGAAATACTTTGGGTTACGTGCTGAGTTTGTCTCAATATTATTTACATAGTTTCTGTATGATGTACGCGATAACCTAATGCACGTCGCGCGAAGTCTTTTAAATTCTATGTAATCGTCCATAGAACCGTTATATTTCCATTGCACGTGTGCCGCCTTTTTACTAGTTACAAATGATCTGAGTTCGTGGGTAAACCAAGCCGGGAAAGACTTGGGACGCATAGAAGCCTTGGGAACAAACTTTTCTGTGATTCTATGGATGGTGTTATAAAAACGATCAAGGCAAGTTTCAAGATCAATATCCCTAAACATGCGTTCCCAGTCTTCACTTTGCAAGGCTTGTACAATATTCGGATAATCGCCCTTAAAGTAATTATATTTACACTTAAAACTATCACAATGACGATCAGATGAGACCTGAACCTTGAAGAAGCCTGACTCATGATGTTGGTCGACTGGGACGAGGTTCTCATGTAAGGCCATATTGGAGACTATTTCGTTAGGAGCGAAGAGTAAGTCCAAAGAATAGCCTTTATGGGTATAAGTCGAGTAATGCTGGTGAACGCCCAGAAATGAGAAAGCTTGGCAGAGTTTGTTAACATTGTCGCGCTGTACAGGTGGGATATACTCCATAGGCTCAAATGAGAGTGGCTCGTTGACCCATTTGATGCGGGCAAGGTTAAACTCACCACAGGCAATAAGCTAGCAGCCGTCATTACTTGACAAGATGTCCTCGAGGCAGTTTGAAAATTCGGTGAAGGTGTCCGTCGAAGAGTTTGGAGGCAGATCTGTCGCAGCAATCACAAGACATTTTTCGTTGTACTTGAGTTTTAGAAAGACAGCGTTTCATTGATGTGTCACCTGGAGTTCGCTTGCTCTGAGAGCGTGGTGAACAGCGATGAGGACCCCGCCACCTCTGGTACTATCGTTGGATCTCCTATCGTCCCTAAAGATATCGTATGCCTCCAGACCCAGTTCTGATGATATAATATAAGGCTTCAACCACGTTTCGGTGAATACGATGATGTGAGGGGTAACAGAGAGCTGGTGCAAACCGGATCTGAGGACGCTTAGTTTGTTGCACAATGAGTGGGCATTCGGGTAGTAAATATAGAGACCATTATTGCGGGAATTGTGATGACTGTGACGGTTGCCGACGAAAATTCTTGGGCGCAGATTCTTCTACCGCACTAGGAATCCCATTGATATACTTTATGCGAAGTAAGTTGTCTGGATTCTGCTCATTGTTGGATTTGACCCGTTGCATCAGTTGACGTAGATGTTCCCTCTGCAGAGGTCTTTTATCCGATGAGGCTTTAATATCATGTGGCAGTAGATTCTTGTGACGTAAGATCTTCAATACCTTCTGACTCGACCTCAGCTTGACCTTAGCTGTGAAATATCAGAGCTGCCCGGACTCTTATTACCTTTCGCCGTGGATGCCGCGCCTGGGACGTTGAGACCCGCGTTGGCTGCTGGACTAGGCGACGACGGTCCGGAGTTCTTGCAGCACTTCAACGCGCTCAGAACATCCGTCGGGCAACGCTCTGCGCAGAACTTATGGTATTTTGCGCTACATAAGCTGCATGATACATTGACGAGCCGACTCCCTTCTTGCAGTAATGGCACGAGCTATCACTCATTTTCAGCCTTAGAGGTTAGGAGTTACAAAAGTGGTCATTGAAGGTTGAGTAGCAGCTGCAGAGTTGGACCAATTTTACGAAAAGACGTACTAAGATGCACTATACACTGTACGCTAAAAGATCGTATTGTTAACGGTAAAGAGTTATAATATAGAAATATTTTCGAACGAGCTACTCAACATCACTTAGTCACGATAAGCGCCACCTATGTTCGATAACAATAATTGTTAAATTTTAACCATTAAAAAATTGCATGCTTCCTTATTATTTTCCTATAATTCTATATTAATTTTATGTCAAATCAATATATGAATAATTAAAAGTACATCTTTTTTTACATCGGACCATAAATATTAAAAATTACTTTATTTTCAATCGAATCCATAAATTATCAATTCATGAGCTAGTAAGTTTTCAGGATTCAATCAATTAAGATATTTTGGTAAAATTACATCAGCCATTAAACCGTTATCAACGTCTCTGAAATAGGCAGAACACTTTTTACTAATGGTAAAATAAACTATTGGATAATTTGCTGTAAATTATCCGTAAATTATCCGTGGAATTAATAATTTTTCCGCGACCATTTTTTTTTAAATAAACGCATGTACTGCTAACTTCTGTTGAAGTTAGCAGAGCCCCCCCCCCCCGAAACTAATAAAAAATAGATAACCCTACCAAACCTACTTAGGAATTTGCCGCTTTTTTCCGTAACAACACTGTGTTGTGCAAAAAACGGAAAATTTTTATTTTTTATTTTAACAGCTATAGTCCTGCTAACTTCTCATGAAGTTAGCAGATAACCTTACGGAAAAGTGGGGAAGGCTTAAGCTATCGACACGAAAATGGCATAGGAATTTGCCGCTTTTTTGCCGTAACAACACTGTCATTTAAAAAAAAAGAAAATATTATTTTTTATTTTTACAACAATACTTCTGTTAACCATTCATGGTCCTAGCGAATCACCTTACGGAAAAGTGGGGAAGGCTTATGTTATGGACACGAAAGTGGCATATGAATTTGCCGCTCTTTTGCCGTAACAACACTGTGTGATTTAAAAAACAAGAAAATTTTGTTTTTTATTTTTACAACAATAGTTCTGTTAACCGAATATAGTGCTAGCAAGTCACCTTACGGAAAAGAGGGAAAGGCTAATGCTATAGCCGCTTTTTTGCCGTAACAACACTGTGTGATTTAAAAAACAAGAAAATTTTGTTTTTTATTTTTACGGCGGTAGTTGTGTTAAACGCATATGGTGCGAGCTAGTCACACGGAAATGTGGGAAAGGCGTATACTATCGACTCGAAAGTGGTATAACGTCCTTAAAGTTGACGGGGCAATTTTGGAAAATCAAAAATTAAACAAATGAATAATTTGCCGTAAATTATCCGTAAATTATCTGTGAAAATATAAAAATCGCCTGAACTTTTTTTTTTTTTAAATACGGGATCTACTGCTATCGTAATTTCAAGTTAGCAGTGCACCCCTGTTAAATCATTCAAAATCGATATAAAACCTATCAAAGTGCCGCTAATGGTCTGTAATCGATCTATGCCGGTACCAATTTTACTGGAATCTTGCAGATTGAATCGGTTTTTCGCCACGCATAAAAAATATGCCTGCTCATTTTCAAAAAATTGATAGGCGTGCTCTAGCGAACCTTAGAAAGCAGCAGAAAAAATTACGCTAGATCAACAGTTCTCATTTTTAATTTATAATTATTTAATTGCAAAATAACTTTTATTTCCAATTGATGAGCAGTCGAGACATATTGAACATCAATCTCTTTTGCTTCGATATGGTGTCTAATAAGATGATAGTGGATTTGTATATGTCGTCCTTCTACTCGAAGATGGATATTTTGCCAGTTGGATTGCTCCTTTATTGTCAACATTTCAAATAGTGGGTTGAGTAGTCGGAAAACCAATCTCTTGAAGAAACATTCTTACCCACATTATTTCTCCACACACAGTGTTGGCGGCAATGTACTCGGCCTCGGTAGTACTCATTGCTACAACACTTTGCTTTCTAGCTATCTATATTATCGAACCAAGGGCCAAGCACATCACTCCACCACTTGTGGATTTGAATTTTGGACAACCACTGGCAAAATTTCAATCTGAGTAGGCATTAATGTACAATCCACCATCGTTAACCCTGTAATCTACCCATAATGACAAGTCTCCACTACATATCTCGTGACACACTTCACTGCTTCCCAATGACTTTTATCAAAGTTAAAAACAAATCTACTTAAATAATTAACAAAAAACGCAAGGTCTTGGAGCAATACATTTACCAGAAACATTAGTGACCCGATGGCCTCTCTATACGGTACATTAAGTTCAGTTACTTCGATTGATTCTCATAGTTTTGTATTTGGATCGGCTGATCTGTTTCGTGGGAATGCATCATCCATGTTGAATTTATTAATTATTCGTCTTGCATAGGCCTCCTGATGCAAAAATATATTTTTTTTATTTCGGTTTCTTTCAATTCTTCAAACTAATTCATCAGTGCACTCATCAGTTTCTCAATATCGCTCGTATTCTTACCAAAAATCATGCCATTATCCACAAACAACGCGAGATATAATGGTTCTTGGTTGCATCTGCACACATACACGGACCACTCACATTCGCGTGAGTGAATGGATGGTATATGCGCAAATGCTGGTGTCAAACAGGGTTGCATATATCTAACGTCCAGCTTGCTTCCATGACATTTCTGATATGGTGAGCTCCGAGTTCCAGAAATGGTTCGGTTCACTGTATCAATCGCTGTGTTTACTGCTTCCGACCATAAGAATTGTGGCGCACCTCTGACATGAATCATCAACCTTGCTGATTCTACGATGGTACGGTTGTCCTTTTCAATTATGCCATTTTACTCGAGGCAGTATAGGACACTTGTGCACAGCTTTATCCCTGCAGCCACCAAGTACTCCTTGAACATCGTATTCTGGAACTTAAGACCGTTGTCACATCGTAGCACGTTGATTCTCTTTAAAAGTATAAAAAACCTGCTGCCTCCAAGTGATATTCCCATGGGTCCACATAGATCAATGTGAATTGACTCGCCTACATTAACGTTGTCCTCAATGCTCTCCTAATTATGTTGGAGTGTTATGCGATGCATCTTTCCGTATTGAAATCCTTCGCTATCTTCAATTTTATCTGTCTCAGTTATTGACTTCTTCTGGATCATCCTTTTAATGGTAACTTCATTAACATGGAGGTCCTTGATGGTGTTGTCACATAGGTTAACTTCAGCTGTCACTACCTTGAAAAATAGGCACCATATATTACCGTGGTATTTTATACCTCGCTCGACGACTTGTCTCTTTCATCTGTTGCTCCACACGATTGTCCTCGAAAACAACTCGCAGCTCCCGTTTGGTGGAGATGTTTGTCGAGAATAAATTCTTCTTGAACGAAGAGACGTAAAGCACATTCTTCAGCATTTCATCAAGCCATTTATCATTTATGCACCTCTTAATCCTTACCGTGCCAGCTCCCCCTGCCTAACGCGTACAGTTTTCGCCCATCCGGATACCTTCTTTAGTCGCCGTGAAGTTCTGGAGCCAGTCCCGACGAAACGTCGTGTGACGTGTTGCGCCATTGTCGGTCAGCCAGAGATCACCTGTGCCCACGCTGTTTAGTTCCCAGCACGGGGGCCTGAGAAGCTTGACTTCGAATAATTTAAATCCGCGCTAGTGTTTACATTTAAGTTACCTTAATGTGGTGTCCTTTGTTTTTCTTCATCCATATGACCGTGGTTTCGGAGCTACTTACGACAATATCTTTTGATATTACCCTTCATGTAACAAGAGAAACATTCCATTTGACCTCTATCCTGCCCTGTGAAATTTTCCATTGTCATGAATGAGAAAGCACCCATCAATTCACCGTTCAAAGCCAATCTTTTTTCCTCTTTTAAGAGCCTTTCTTGCAGGTATGAGAGCGGCTGGTGGGATGGTTCGACGCAGTCCCGGGCAGTTGAAAAAGGGCAATATTTCTCTGGCAATTCTCCTAGCACTTTAGACATCATCGTCAGGATTTAAAACTCACTTCTGCAAAGCAGCCGTCTACTTATTCTGAGAACAATAAAGGCCCTTTTGTTATTTTCATCGAGTCTCTAAGCATCAAAGATAACAGGAGCAAACTTCACCCTACCTCTGTTGGTAGTCATTGCCTCCATGCAAAAAGGTAACATTGTTTCAATTTCCTCCTCGAGCTCTTAGAAAGTTACTGTTGTTGTAAGCGACAGAGTCACAGCAAACAACATCTTGTGCAGTCCTCTCCTTGCACAGAACAATCTGAGGGACCCCATCGACCTCCACCTCTCTCTCTCTTTCATATGCTCACATTCCTAAAACCAAATTCACCCCAAAGACCCCAGTGCGTACTGTCTCCTCTACTTCTGCCTCTGCTTCTCTTCCCTCCATGATTTCTACTCCTTCTAAAGACTCTCACTTACATCAAGACCCCTCTCACAGTCCCCCTCCCGCCAACCATGGTCTAATAAATAGAAATCTATAAAATGATATACAATATGACACTTCTCCTCCCCTCTCCTCTCTCTCCCTCTCCCGCCCAACACCTCCTCCTCGCCCATCTCCTTTCCCAAAAAATACTCAATATCTAATTCCCCCCAGCCCACCACTCTCATTCTCTTTAACCTCATTCAGAACTCTATTTTGCCTATTCTCTTATCCCTCGGTCTATCTGAAGAAATTGATCGCATCAACGAAATCCTTATCCTCCTCTCCCACCGATCCTCTAATTATGGATCATTAGCCTCCTCAGATGAACGGCCTTTGTATCCTACAGTGGAATCGCCGTTCCTTTTTTCAACGTAAACATTTTCTACATCTTCTTTCCCTTATCAAATTCATTTCGCAGTTCAGTTCTCTGCTCGTTGCAGGTAATTTAAATTGTTATTTCTCCCCCTCATGACCCTGTCTGACTCGCTGAAGTTCATCTTCTGGCTCCGCGGGATATCTCTTGTCTCGCCTTAAAGAGAACCCCGACTCCCTCCTTGAATGGTCCGGGCCACGATTGGGAGGTTTCTGGGGCCCTTATTGTCTGTTTCAAGGTCGTCGACGGCGGAGCTTCTATTTGAACTTCCCACCATATACATTTCAGCATTACCAATACATTCGTTGATGGCCGTACATTCACCAAAGCTAAAAATTAATCAAAATTCTGAATTTAGTGCTGTAATTTTCTCAATATTAACGGATTTTTTTACTTAAAAACGAAGCCAAATTTCGCAATATCTTACATAGACTTTTTTTCTTGTAATTTTTCGTAGAATTTAACTATATTTTTTTCAGACCTGTATAAGAGAT
>JAWWEQ010027360.1:0-24722 GCA_035583055.1 Torymus tubicola
ATATATTGGCTTCGGTATAATTGTTTCGTGTGTTTATTTCATAATTTCGGCTGTACTACGATTTGCCTCTTGGGTTTATGGTAATGGTAATGATAATGCTGTAGTGAACGAACACGCGCATGTTGTACACGCTGAGATTGTGTCTGAATCGATTTGTGGAGAATGTATGTGCAGTATAAGTATAAATATATATGTAGAAGGCAAATATCGATGTGTTTGAGTAAAATATAACCTTTCACAATAGCAATCGAAATATAATAGTTATTTCCTACGCTGATTAAAAACAGGGTCTCCATAATACACCACATGTTCAACAACAACAACAACCACAGAAAATAAAAAATCACATCAACAACCTACCCTTACATCCGATCCGCGCTACCAGATAACAGCACCACTGTGGCACTAACAATCACACAAAAGAGTAGATGAAGCAAAAGAAAAAAAAGTCCATAAAGAGAGACACAGAGAGAGAGAGAGAGAGAGAGCGAAAAGTACTATAAGTACAGTAGAACGTTCAAGCCCATTGGCCTAATTGAACGTGTGCTGTAGGGTTCGCCTCGTTAAAAAGGAGCCGCGCAACGGCGCCCCGTTATATACGTTGAGCGCGCGCACGCTCACGGAAACTTGGCAAAACATTAATTGTTCGCCGCGATACAAAGTTCCGACGGGGACGATGAGGAGAGAGAGAGAGAGAGAGCGTATATAGCGGTGGCACTAGTTATTTTAACGAATGCAATTATCGAGGGTTCGCGAGCGAATGAGTGTGTAAGAGTGGGATTAAGTATGGTGTAATAGTCGAGATGTACGTGTAGGTATATGTGTAGGGGGTGAAGGGTTTTTTTTTAGTGGATGTGAGGTAAGGATGTTTTTGAATGGATTTGGGTGTTGGATGCTGTTTTTTGTATAATATACGTATGTGACACATCTTATTGGATTGTATAGGATTGATTAATCAAATTGACAATATAATGCTGGCCTTTAAAACTCTTGTTTTGTATTCTGTGTTCCAGATTTTTTTTGTCCTATTTTCTATAATTGAAGTGGCGCGCTACTTTTCCAACATACTATACTTATTTGTCATCCAATACACCTTTGCTTCACACATATACACAATCATAGTTATATACAAGTAACATGTATATCTATAAGAAAAATCAATATGAGCATTGACAAGGCATTTTGTTAAATTAATTGTAAGGGAAATAACTCTAGAAAAAGATTTTTTTCAATACGAATAATAAATATATTCTTTATTTATTTATACAATTAAAACTAACTTGTTCCTCCCTTCCATACACGTATACACTCAACATAAAACAAGCAATACACACAACCAAACAGAGAGATCGAATTTGTCGAGCAGCTCATATATAAGACGGCAATTGTCCGGTATACGAAAATCCATAGCCACGTTATTCGGCAAAGACCCGCAAGTCGTCGTCGTCTTTGCAAGAATGCGCACGCGCACGAATGAGCGTTACAGCAGCAGCGGACCGAAATAATGCCCCCATAAATCAGGAGCCGAGAACCATTGTCTTTTCTTTGCGAACGAGCGCCTGTGTACGTACACGTGTGTTTATAGGTATATACGTTGGATATATATATGTATGCAACGAGCCTGGCGCTAACTGTTTTTTTTTTGGGGGAGTTGGGAAAAGTTTGCTGAATTTGTATAGGATTTTGGAATAAATCGTAAGAAATAGGTATGGGTAACGAATTTAAAGGGTTGAAGAACTTTCACTGAACTTTAACAGTAAACTTTCTTATACCCACGTAGAAAACCACCGAAAACCCGTGCGACTTTACTAACTCACCAGATATAATGAATAAAACATCATCTCCCTCCTCTCTCTCGCTCACATACACATGCGTTACACAATTTCTCGCAAAATACAATAACAAATGCCTGCACGCGTGTCTGTGAAAAAAAGCCGATTTTCTCACTACGACGTGTACACACATGTGTACATATATACCTATACGTGCGCGTGTCAATTTCACCGATGAAATTAGCAGACAATGCGCATGCGCGCACGCGGCGCATCGCGCAGTGGAATGCCGCTCTTGTATATATAAGCTCTCTTTGTCACGCCCGTGCGAGAAGAAGTGGAGCGCTGTGTATGTATACCGAACAGGCTGATGATTCATGGGTTGGGATTGGATTGTAGCATGGGTGAGCTTGCAGTAGGTAACGGGTTCAATGATTTTTTTTATTTCGGTGTATGGTTGTCGACTGATTTACTTAATTATGGTATTATTATATATTAATTTAATATTTTTAGAAGTTCATATAGTCTAGCGTAAATTTAATGCTTTAGGTAGAGATATTTTAAGAGAAATATATTATAAAAGTAAGCGAAAGGAAACCGGTCTGTAAGTACATTATAATAGTTAAAAGTAACTATATCTTTATTATATACAATTATCGAATGTACATAGTTAGCGTGGTGGAAAACTGCACTTTACAGGGTTTTTCTGTTTACATCCAAATCGTTAAACGTTATTTTTAGACTAATGCCACTTCTCTAAATCCCTAATAAGACCCAGAAATCCATAAATTCACGCAACCTCTCGCTCTTATCCTGCTCCCCGATGCACATAAATATAATGCTTTATTAAACGCCGCTAATTAAATAACTCGTTGAACTGCAATCCTTCAAAAAATAAACCACATCTATATAACACAGTTCGAAATCTCCGAACTCGCTTATCTCAGGCTTATTTTTCGTATTCGCCCCGTAACCTCAACTATACACTTCTGCTTTTTCCACTCTCGCTTTCTAATCCCCCTCGTATATAAAACTACCACATATATATATAGACATATATACATATACATATACGCAAAAAAATGCCCTTTAAAATCGACCGATCGACCACTCGGACATGCAGCTTTTACATAATCAACGATAAAACTTAATCCCCGTATCCCTCCGGGCTATGCCCACATATACATATATGCATATGTAGTAGAAGTAATCCTCCTTACCATATGGTTCTAGCAAAAATATACATATATATATATATAATACGTACGTGTATATATATATATATATATATATATATATACGTCGGACGCTCCACACACTCGGGCACACGAGTGTTTTTACGGGCGTCGCTTTTACGAGCGCGAGCGGCGTCAAGATTTCTATTAGGCTAGCTGGTGCGCTACGATAAGGAGAGCGAGTAAGAGAGAGAGAGAGAGAGAGGAAGAGAGAGATTCATCAGTGACCGCTGCCCTCATGCCGTGGGAAAGCTCGAGTTGCGGTGTATATAAGAAGGTGGTATATAAGCCGCGATTGTTGTGTACATATCGGCACTATATATGTATATACAGCTGTGTATTTACTGCGGTGGTTGAGCGGTTCCCCCTGTTTTTTTTTAGCGCTTTTCGACACTTTTCGCGGAGAGAAAAAGAAAGAGAGGTTGTAACGGGGATCGGGGGAATAGGATTACGAGGAGGTCGACGCTGCTCGTGAGTTGGGTGTTTGGAAGGACGATGACGAGGTGAGTTCCGCAAGGAGGTTGGGGGAAGGTGAAGTTTGCTCGAGTGAAGTGTGGTAAGGTTTGCGATTTTTTTTTTTTGTTAAATTAAATAATATTAATTTTTATGGATTTTCTATATAGAACAATTTTTTTTTATATTTGTTCTGTTATAAAAACTTAAGTATAGAATATATTTAAGTATATAATAAGGTATAAGGAGTATACGACGGGAAAGTTTTTACTTCACATTATTTTTTTTACGACATAAGAAGCCGATTGTATATTATAACTCAACGGTACTTTGTCAACGTGACCCGAGAGATATTTATCGCTGTTCAATTTTAGCGTCTGAAATGTACAAGTAATAGAATATTCTATTTATAATGCCTAAAGTGTGCAATAAATAAAAA
Source organism: Torymus tubicola (assembly GCA_035583055.1). Classification (NCBI taxonomy): domain Eukaryota; kingdom Metazoa; phylum Arthropoda; class Insecta; order Hymenoptera; family Torymidae; genus Torymus; species Torymus tubicola. The sequence goes on from JAWWEQ010027360.1 coordinate 3,900, forward strand.
TTAAAATAGTCCTTTTTCCCATATATACACTCTTACACTGGTCTCCGCATTCGAACAGCTTCGATTCCCGCATTATTTCGCAAAATAATAAAAAGCCTCCCGTATATAAATTTTCGGCCGTCGAACCGTTTCGTTTTCTTTTGACACTTATAGTTAATAGATCTCAGCGCTGGATTGCCGGGGCGTTTCACTTTTACACGACTGCGAAGGTTTTCGTTTTCCTCGGTACCTCGCGCGATCATTCATTTTTACAATGACTTTTCACTTTATCACGTTCGATTTTAGTACAGGGTCACGTTCGGTATAAGCTATAGATATATATACATTTCTTTTGTTTTTGTTCTTCGTCTCATTTTGAGAAACTCGAATACTTGGTTCGTTACTATACGTCGACAAATGCAAATCCACGAGTATTTTATTGAGCTGTAAATCTCTATTTTTGTGGAAAAGTAATAGCGGCACTTTGTCTCAATCGTTCGCGTAAATGTTAAGTGTCCGACCGATGAATAATATCCTGTGAAAAAAGTGAATTCGTTTGTTGTGTATCATTGCATCAAGTATACATTATTCATTGGTATAACTCCGTACTTCGATTGCAAATATAGACTAAAGTGTTGATTTATTATTTGCTATACTTATTTCGAAAATATAGTTCTAATACTAGACTATAAGTACATTTTATCTGAACACATTAAAGAAATTTAAAAAATATTAATCTCTTAATACTTCCATTTCCTTGATTATACAATCTCTAATAATAAGATTAATCTACGTCCACAAAAATAACCAACCGGCGACTCCAATAATTTCATACAATTACACGAACGCCAAACCACAAGCAAAACCAGAATATTCATACTAATTCAATTAAGCAAATCGGTAAACTAAGACATCGGGAAAACCTTAATTATACACGCACGCATCGGCACCGGTAATTTCACCAACAAAGTTCTCGCAACCGATACATTATAAACTCGCCTAACCGATAGTTGAGCTCGCAGTTCTATAGACGCACATATATCGGTTCTTGCACCGATCGATTTCCGATCGATTATCGTCGGAAAAAGCGAAAGTAAACCAATAAACGAATTACATACCCCCCCTTATAGCTGCACTGTAATAATTCGATTGAGTATATCCATGCGGACGAGACGATGAGATGCATTATAGCAGACAGGAAATGTTGTAAGAAGACGCGATGAGTGCGTACATAATATGCCGGCGAGCGATATTTTGACCTCCTCTTGGTAATGCGAGAGTATATACGCGTAAGGCGATCTGATATTACTCGATGTTGCAGAATGAAAGGCTACATATTGGTAATGTTTAATTACTTTTTCGATGATGATATGGGAACGGTAGGTGAGTATTTTTTCGCTGAATAGTTAATTAGACAAGATTTTAGAAGGATAGTGTAGATATAAGGTTTAGTAAATATTGGAATAATTTTAGGTATAATTTTAAGGTGAATAAAATTTTTAAACGACAATTCAAATAGATCAGATTTCACGGCGTTTGAATTGAATAGCACTTATCAATTTCAAACTCGAACAAAAATCAAATATTATTCCAATTCGCGCAGCAGCCATCATCGTTACAATTACGAACGGTGATGTGTTTCGATAATTAAACATGACATAACCCAATAACCAACCCAATAATCACTCGAACCTTCGCGCAACAAGTATATATATATACATATCCATACCAAAACACACACATATATACTATACGCGTGCATACTCGCACGTGCTCAGACCTCGCGCACGCACAATATTATTACACCCTCGATAATCTCTCTCTCTCTCTCTCCATACGTATCCTAAACACACATTACGCAGCGTTGGCTACCTCACATTGCAACACATACATACACATACACATGCAACATATATATGTATATAGATATCTCAACGAGTGCGTGCAGCTTTCGCCGCCCGGGTTTCTCCCATTTCCCGTAATACTCACTGATTGCATTTGAAATTGAAACTGCATGAGCGCGAGTTCGAAGTCCAAGCGGTTATTAGCTTGCCGAAATCGATGTGAGATTGGCGGCGGCGTCGGCAGTGGTAGACGAAGTGTCGGTATATAGAAAAATTGAGCTAATGTTGCATGAACGGCAAAAGCCTTTGGGTAATTGCGCGGGTTGTGCGGTGGATTAATGGGTTAGGATTGGCGGTTTCCTTGAGGCGCAGGTGATTTTTCCCCTTTCGGAAAATGGAAGTTTCGGTTTTGTTTTCGGGATACGCGTTCACTTTCGGTATATATGTATAAGTATATATGTTATAATGTAGTAACAGCGATGAAATGAAAAAGAAAGTTTCTTCGGTTTATGAATATTATGTGCTATTTACAATATAAAATTGTGGTACATATGGTAATAATGAAATTTCGCAGTACAAAGTAACAAATTTATTACCTAAAACGGCATATTACTTTCGAATAATCACCCACAAATATTACAGTTATATTGTCAAATCTCACACATTTTATCGACTTCACATACTTCTTTATTGAACTTCTATCAAATAAACCGTCGCGAACATTCAACGTTCCACCATATATATACGCATCGTAAACCTCAACGTCGAAAATATCCCCATTCCCATGATGCATCCGTATAAGCGTGAAAAGGAGAACGAAAAATCCCGCGTACCTCCTCTTCTCTTGAAACCTCCCTTCAGGCGTATTTCACTACACACAGCATACATATATATATACGCGTAAAATTTTACAGATATGCATCTGTACACCTCCGACCGTTTGGTCGGGCATCGCAATTAGCATAAATACCCGTCGATGAGCGGCGGTGCGCGTCAGGCGTGGCGTTATAAAAAAAATTCACGCGGAGGCGTGCGCGTACGTATATATATATATGCACGCTGCTGAGCTTTTTATGAAGTCATTAAAGCGCAATAATTAGCTGAGGGTGTATATATATATTCACTCGGAAGAGTTTTTTGTTGGGAATTTCGTTGTTATATTGCGTTGTTTTAGTATTGTAGGGAGGGTTTTATGAGTACAAGGGTTAAGGTTTTTTTTGTTGTTGAATGCGGTTGAAGAAGTGATAGTAATTAAAGCGTTCAAAAGGATGTAGAGTATAGGGGAAGTGGAGGATATGATTTTTTTTAATAATAACAGAAATGTTACATTTTAATTTAATTGCGGCATTTTAAGTATATGAATAAAACAACGTAGATAAAACTTACGAACACTTAACTTAATGATATTCTACATGCAGCATCAAATGACTTCGAACTGCACTTAAATAATTTTCAAGGCTATCAATCAATATAATTAGTTTAGTACAATACAGACAAGTTTATAAATTGCAAACTACTCACATCTACCCACTATAAAAACGAACACTAAAATCACGCGTCAGCTTTCCCAAACCGTCTAAAATCCAAACGACATTTTGAATATAATACACACACACACACGTTCGTGTGCGTATAATACATACAACAGCTGCACCTGCGCGCACCTCGTAACACCAAACTTTCACGCCAACCGCATTATATCCATCGGATTCCACCGCCCGAATAGGTAAACAAGCCCATCCAAACAATCAGAGAGTCACGCGCGTGCGCGCCTTCCGCGTGCCTCTCGCGAATATTTCATATAGCGAGAGTGTATAATATGTCGGTTGGTCTGACCGAATGCGGCTCCGTAACGGCTACTGTCGCTAGAACTCGTAAAAATGTACCTTTGCAGACATTGCTGCTCGTTCGTGGTATGAATGGATGGATGGATATGGATGTGACACGTGGTCCCATTTTTTTTCTTTGCAAGTACGGATTCCACGAATTGCGTGTTTGCTGGGTCAAGGTAGGTTGTATAAGGGTATGTAATGATATTTGTCGGTCAAGTATACCAATTGTGTCATGATATAGGTATTATTTTTAAAATATTTCTATTTGTTTTTTTGATAATTCGGTTTTTTGAGGTATTTTCGAAATATGCACAGCCATTAAATGAATAATTCTTGTTAACAACATCAATTATGATTTATGACGCAGTGAAAATAAAATTTTTTTCGTGTTCCCGATCAAAAGATTATCGCATAATTATGATCTTTTCTTATTTACGAGCTCGATGCCACGATATGATAACGCGATGTATAGGGATGATAAAAAAAAATAAGATGGAGAAGGTTGTACCTTTACGGTTCATTATGTAAAATTATAAGAAACATAAACCAGTTTTTGGTCATTTTTATATTTTGATATCTTCATTTTGGAGTTTTATATTATACATGTATATGTATATGGAAGAGCAAAGATCTTTTTTAATTGAAAATTAAATCGTAAAATATTTTTCGGGGTAAAATAAATTTTCGAAAATAACGTGTGTTGTATAAAAGAATATAGTATGTATTTTTTATATCTTCTAATATCAAAAAATATGAAAATTAATTTCGGTTTAATTTCGACAACAAATGTTGGTAAATCTACATATATTTACTGATCCTTATATCCTTATACGTACTAATTTTGATATAATATACTGAAGACTTCGATACTCGAAAACCAAAAAGAGAAACCAGTATATGAAAACTACTGCATTTCCCTCTTTTCCCACATTTCCCTGATAAATCATCGACGCACTCATATATATATACCTACACCGATTGCACTCCACTTTCACGTATACATCGTGCAGGCTTCTTTCACATACGAAAGGGCAGAGCAGAACGCACTGCACTCTCCTCCTCTCAAATATCCCGCTGGGCATTTAACTACACTCGCGGTGCACTCGGAAAAATATAAAGACGCAAAGTTTATTGGCAACGAATGGCTCGCGCACGCGCGCCATAGCGTAATTGAAAAGTAAACGCCGAAGAAAAATGAGGCGGGAATATTAATTGCTCTATACGGACTGTGAGAGATTGAGCGGCGTGTGCGCCTCCTAAGATGGCTTTCATAAATATCGGTGTGTGTTGAATAACTTGTTACATGTGTACCTATATATACATATATACATATATATACGTCTGTGAAATCCGAGCGCGTGTCCAATTTTTTTTTCTTTCCAGAAGGAAGAAATCATCGAGAATCTCGGTAAAATTGAACCGCGTAATTAAATTTTATCGGAAAGGTATATATATACGCGCGCGAAAAGGCTTCGTGAGTTCTGTGGGAAATGCAAGGTTCTTTTTTTTTTTTACTTTTTATTTGGGAAAGAAGGGAAGAGATGGAAAAGGCCGCGGTAATGAAGTGCGTGATGAACGATTTGGCTAATTGAATGCCGAGTGTGTAAAAAATAATTAATATCGAGTAATAAAAGATAAAGTTAATTAAAGTTTGACTAGATTCGCCGGCGCAGTGCGTTAATGTCAAATAAATTGTACGGAGTTCTTTTAATATACTTATTTGTAAGTTTATAAATGGAACGCTAATGTATTTAAATCTTCAATAAATAATGGTGTTTTTCTTTTATCCGCAACGTATATTTTTACTGTTATTTATGGTAAGAAAAAGAAAATGTTAGAGTCGATATATTAGTGTAAATATATCTCAGTTATAGCTCTTTGGCTATATATCTATTAAAAACTAATAAATTTGATTTATTCAATTGTCTGTATTAAGAAGTGAATATAAAAATAGAAATCCTAGTTTTACAGCTATAAATCATTGGCAACAATAAAAGATGAAATACTGAGAGATAAAATTTGAAACCGTATTTATATGTCTGTCCATACAATTCTCATATATAAAAAAACTCGAATCTCTTTCTTTTTTCCAAAACACTAAAATTCAAGTACTTATAATTACCATATTCTCAAAATGTTTTGATTTCTACTTTGAAATTTCGCTTATCTCACTTCCACTATCCACCCATATTCACACGCTTAATTAACCCAAACCTGAAAAACCTACAATCTCGTATCCTTATCATTCCCCTTGAAAACGACAAATCGCCTTCCCTCACCCTCATAAACACTTCTCTCTCCCTCTCTCTCTCTCTCTCTTCGATCTCTCCATTCCAATCCTCAAATCTCAAAGTCATGCTTGCTAACCTCCTCCATCGTATATCACCCACACACACACACACACACACACACACACAGACACATACACACACCTACCAACCGTAAAAACCCCAATATCTCTCCACCCGCTAGAAAAAAAAATCCCTAAAAACTTTACCGATTATCTTTCTCTCTTACTCTTGCAGACGAGGAACGCGCCTACTTTCCGCCACAATAAACGCGCGTACAGCGCTCGCGTGATTTTCCAGAGATAGAAACGCCGCGATTACTCGAGCCATTAAACGCCGCCAACGGCGGCGGCGGTGGCGCGCGATTATTTATTGCCGTGAGGCGAAACGCGCGCCTCATGCCTGCGGTGCGTCTATTAGCGCGAGGTTCGTCAATATACGCGCGCGCCGCGCCCGTGTATATATATATATACATACGTGTGTGTAGGTGTGCGGGTCTAGAAGTCGCGACTCCCGCGCGTGACGTCTGCGGCGGATCGTAGCGTTGATTAACGCTTTTGCGATTGGCGCAGTGTGTATATATATGTATATATAGTGCGGAGGCTTTTGTTGTCGTGGTTATGGTATAGAGTGGCGCGCGAGACGCTGCGATTGGTTGAATGGGATCACGTTTGTATATGTGATGCAGAATAAAAGACTGGATTCGTTCTTAATAATTATAAGTTTTATGTATATATGCGCTTTCGTAAGCATTGAAATGTCGTTTTTATTTTCTTTCGTAAAATATGAAGTAACCATTATCTTTTAAATAAAAGTTGTATAATACGTAAAATTTGGTTTTGGTATACCGCGCGTGATACGAAATTTTACTTGAAATTTTTTTACCACATGTGTATGAATAATGAATATAGATGAAATATGCAATTTGCATTGTAACTATAATGAATGTAGTTCGAGGAAGGTCAAATGCGCAAATTTAGATAATACAGTGTTTAAGGCTTATCTCAAGGAAACACAACTCATAAAAGACTACACTCAAGGTTTTAGGAAATTCTTGGAAAAACTCTTTTTACTTATATACATACGAATTGCATAAGTTTCAAAAGATTAGAATCGATTTTGTAAGAGAAATAATGCTATACATATACAAAGATTCATTTAATTTTACGTAATTATAATTTCTTTTCCTCAACAAACAAACAAAAAAAATCTACCAATTTACAATCTTCTATACAGAAAGGCCAAAACGAGTTTAGTATAATTATACAAGATGTTCATTCATTAAAATAAAGACGCAACACATTACCATCAAGTCCGAAGTTTATTTACTTTTTCCATTCGACTCGAAGCTGCGCGCGCGTTTCGCGTTGCTTTAACAGCGTCAGTCTTATAGGTCAATGTCTTACAATACAAATAAGTCTACCGCGGCTGACAATACCACCGCTATATCTACATATATACCAACTTTCCTATACCAGAATTATTATGTTAAACACGTTTACATCTCGCTACACCACAGTTTGCGCAACTATATATACACCGTCAATGACGTAATTACCGATTAAGCGCCTGAATTTTACGTCCCGCCATACTGCACCTGTTTTCCCTTATCTTGAAAATCTCTGGAAAAACTGCCACTACCGAACTTTCCCAAACGCGGTCGCATACCAAACCTTGCACATACACACATAGATATATATACAAACTCGCTTGTGGGTGACAAAAGAGAGACGGCAAGCGATGAATAGATAAAAAGCAAGAGGAGCGAGCGCGAGAGCACGCGGGGTAATTGCATTGTACGCGGTTGTCCTTTGAAACGCCAATCACCGGCGACAAAACGCTCGGGCGCCTCTCGCGTTCGCTCCATCTTATTCTTCTTCTTCTTCTCTTCCTTCGGGAAAGCTGCTGCTGCTGCTACTGCTGCCGCCACTGCTGCTACGTCGCGATTCGAGAGCAGATATACGTTAAGTCGCTCGCGCGCGTATTTCAATCGTGCGAGACTGAATGCGCGCGCGTGGAAAAAGCTCTTTCCTCGTTGTTTCTTTTTTATTCTTATATATATACATACAGGTTGGCTGTGACGATGCCGCGCGTCGGCAACCCTTTCTAGCCGATGCAAAGCAGCCAGGCTTTGTTGACGCGCGAGGATGCGGGAGAGAGAGAGAAAGAGAGGGACGTTTTTTAGTAAGAGAAGAGAAGGTGATCGAGATTTATAGGAGGGGATTTTCGAAATGTCGCCGAAGGAGAGAGAGATAAATTCAAAGAGAGGAGAGAGAGAGAGAGAGGGGATGTGTAATCAAGTTGTCTGTTTTAGCGCGAAATATTCCCTGTCGGCGAGTAATGCAGAGGTGGAGAAGGAGGAGAAGAATTAAGAGCTCGACGAGAAGTTTCGAGATGTGGTTTTTGAGAGTGTTATAGTAGGTAGCTTGTGGGAAAATGTGTAGTGCTCTGTGAGGAGTTATTGGATATGGATTTTGTTTACGCAAGAGAAATATAAAAGTCAGCGGTGTATATATATATATGTATTTCAAAATTTATATAAAATCGAAAGAGCGCGGTGATTTTGGAGCGAACTGACGTTATGGAAGGTCAGTTCTCAGGATAAATCAGAAATATGATACACAAAAGTGTGAAATGTAAAATTTTTTCTGGAGGATGATGGAGTTTACTATATATTTTAAGGCTTGAGAAAGTTGTATATAGTTTTAAAATAAAACTATAGCATCTGATTCTTTATAAACTACATAACAAATTATATTAAAAGAAAAACCCAACAAAGATTGTTATTATTATATTTTTCGTGGGAGAATTTCCCCGTCTACTTAATTAAATACACCTTTTTACATTACATATATACTCTTTAAAAAAAAAGTCTACACTTAAACCTCCTATCACGTACAATCTCATTACCATTATCCCGTCAAGATAAAGAAAATTAAAAGAGCAAAAAGAAAAAACTTCACGAGCGATTCGCTTGTCGATGTCCAACAAAACGTAACAAATTCGTTCAATTTGTAGCCTTACCACTGTGCGCACGCACATATATATACACACACATACACACACATACATATATACACCTTTGTCATACAAAAACTGCCGTCAATCAAAGGCGAACGCACACGGTATATACGCTCGAGCAATTAAAACTAATTCAGTTCACGCCATAAGCGTTACAAAGCCGTATGTGCACTGTGTGCTGCCGCATATATATACATCGGTATATATATAGTAGTAGTAGTATGCGCGCGCACGCTGCACACGCGTGAGAAAAGCCGCGCGTTTTACGAGCGTCGCGCGAGCGCAATCTCCTAACGTAAGTAGAAGAAAAAAGGAAGCTCGAGGGGGCATAGTATAGTGCAATTAGGCTCTCTCACTCTCTCTCTCTCTCTCTTGAGAGAAAGAGCAGCAGCAGCTCTTTTCACAGTGCTCGCGATTTGATAGATGGCGCGTGAGTAGTAACAGCAGCAGTAGTATAGTGTGGCTTTATTGTGGGATAATTCTTCAGAATTGATTGGCCTCAAGGTTGCGCGCGTATATATATAGGTGTACGTTTGTGATACGGTAATAGTAGTAGTAGTAGTAGTATGGGATGTCGAGACGTGAGGTTTACGGTTATCGCGGTTGATTTGCGGGTACGATTGTAGATGAAAAGCTCGGTCGTTAGCCGATAACCCCAATTGAGTTTGCTATATATATGTATATAAGCCAGAGTATTGTTTGGCGTCAGGGTGGCGCGCTTCGTCATATATTTCTATGGGTATGTATGCGTGAGCGAGAGGTGGTAATTGAATTATACAAGGTTTAATTACAGTACAAATTAATTTACACTGTTGTATGCGGTGCGGAGAAAGAGAGATGCGAACGGTTTGTATACATGTGTAGTGCGTGATTAGGCATGTATGCTACACTTGCATAATATGCTGCGTCTGGGTGGGTAAAATCTGATGCTAAGATCTTCATCGCTCGTTATCCCGTGTTGCATCTTTTTAATAGTGCAAGAAGAGAGAAGTGCATGAGGCGCTTGATGAAACATAAAATCGAAATCTTATACAATCTCCATATGCTTACTATAGGGCTTGCAAAATATGTTTTGTATATTCTCATATTGTGGCGTAAGGCGACTGCAAACTGTAATTTTTTTTTTAAATTAATATTACTTTTTAGTATAATGAAAGAAAAAATTGTAATACATTTTTACCAAAATATGCAAAACATTCATCTACATTAAAAACAATCAAGGCAACGTCTAACAAATTAACAAAACTAAAATTTCCAACAAAACCAATATAACACCATATCCTGTGAAACCGAATTCCCCCACCGTCATTCCAAAAACCCGTTTTCTATCTCTCCACCTGTGCCATACCACCTCGCCGTCGCATCATCATCAGCATAAAACGCTACCGCGCCGACGTGCGTACGCACTCGGCATACCGGCGGTAAACGTAGGCGAACTTACGGTCGCTAGATTTTCCTCCCTCTATATATACTACAAAGGCGCAACGCCGCGCGCGTGATTGGCATGCACGCTGGTGTCCCCACGCGTACGTGCGCGATGCGCAGAAATAAGAGGTGAAAAGGAGAGGAAAATGCGAAGTTTTGAGGTTGCGATGTGGTAGTGGGATTTTTTTTTCAATTGATATGAATTTTTTTTGCTGATACTTAGGAAAGTGACAGTGATTTAACATTTGACGTATTGTGAAAACTGTAACGCACTATCGTTAAAAAAATAATTGGTCATTTGCTTTACCAAGCAATCAGTAGATAAAGTATAAAACTGATAAGACAGAAAAAATATTTAACAATAGTTTCTTTTTCGCTAATACTTGAAAAACAAAAATCATACTTTTTCAAACCATATACTCAATAATTAATTTCCCCTTGTAAAAATATTATCCCACACCGATAAAACTAATTACCACCCATCACTCCTTCACCCCACACACACACACCATACACACATATATATATAGTCACGCGCTTCCGATCGACCTTCGGCCCTGTACTTATCTCGTGTACCGCGCGCGTTCCACGGAATCTCACGGCTTGTCCAAAGCGCCGGAGAGAAATAGGCAAAACGCCGGGCATTCGTTACTTACGTCGCGCACGCGCTGCTGCTTGCTCGCACGAGAGAGAAGAGCGCAGGCGAGGAAACTGGCACGCGCGATGTATGCGCGCACGAGAGCAGCAACTGTTGTGAGGGGAGAGAAGCCCCGCGTGAGACGAGGATGTAAGAAAAATCAAAGAAGAGAGAGAGAGAGAGAGAGAGAAGCAAGGTGATGAAGGTTCGTGAGGTTAGTCCTGGGAAGCTTGAATGAGAGCATATAGTGATAGTGAATAGTTAACGTGCTGATAAGATATTTAAACGTTAGAGAGAGAGAGAGAGAGTACTGGAATTATTTTGTAATTGTATAATAAATAAATGGTAATAAGGACAGAATAGTGTGTTTCTTCATCATGGTTCTTGGAAGCAAAAGTATGAGAAGGTACATAAAAAATGATTGTCTTGTACCTAGCAATATAATCTAAACAATTGTATAATATAGTTTTTTCTAAGAAAATCATCTTCGACGATTTAATCTATGATAAAAAATAGGCACGATGCACTCAACGATATTCTATATCTTAACGGTGACTTAAGAAACGACTATATTCTAATCCTCCGTAAGATTTATTGTTTCCAGTAAAGGTTCATAAACTATGATTTATCGAAGTCTCTGCTTTTTGTATAAATCCTTTGGCGATATAATAAACTTCATAAAAGTATTAGCATTAACGAAAGAAAATAAAATTTCTAATAAATCATACCGAAGACTATACAGATACTCATTTGTTTCTACTTCGTGTGTTATTTAGAGTTCATAACTGTAATGCAGAGAGCAAATCATTAATATAAGAACTCGTAAAAATTGTTATTGAGTTAACGTAAAAATTAATCCTTTACAATAGACTTGATTTTTCTTAACTTCATTTTCTCGACTGTCAAAGCATTCAAGTGAAAATTCAAAGGAAATTGTTATAGTACATACGCATGCGGTTTTTGTTCACGGCGCCTCATCTTAAACCAGATATGCGCTTCCTATATATACAAAAACGTCCCGTAAACCAGTAGACCCTCATATGCAAAATACGCTCGATATTAATTGCGCCAGGCAATAATAACATTATACGTAATTTACAACCCTGCTCATAGATTTACGCTACATTATAAAACACCCTTGTTAAACTCCTTTCTCTCTTTGGAAAAACCTAAGAAATTCCCGACGAACCAAAAAATAAAATAAAAGCGTCGGCGCCGTAAACTAGCGATAAATTAATGAACGACAAAGGGATGAAACAAAAAAAAAACAAAAAAAAAATAGGCGAAGCTGTAGCAGCTCCTAGTGCCAATCACCGCCGCCGGCATATAGGGATTTTTCACCGGCGCTCGCCGCGAGATTTACGCGTCGGCTCGTAATGAAGTAGCGACTCATCAGCTGAACGAGAGAAGAGAAGAGAGTAGAACCAGACGGACGATGGGAACGGCTGAGAGCGAGAGAGCGAAGCTGAGATCCGAGGGTCTTTGTCCGCTATGTTTAAGCTCGCAAGTTCGATCGGGTATTGATGGTTGTAGAGAGAGAGAGAGAGAGAGTGAAGGATGGAAATAGTTCGTGGATTTTTATGATGAGCAGTATAGATGTAGAGAGGATAAAAGGTTGAGTATGGTAAAACTTTGATTGAAATGAATTTGTTCAAACGCTATAAGAATATACTGCTTTATACTGGTCTTACTTTTCTTTATGAAAATATGCGCTGTTTTAAATATATTGAGATAAAACGGTTTTAAATGTTTATAATATTTGATGAATTTAATTGACACCTCAATATGAAAAATCTTAACGGAAATATTACCTAAATACTTGTGAACTATTAATTTTAGCAAATTCTACTTTCATCTTTCAAGTGGACCTTATGATCTCTATAGTTTCCTAAAAAAAAACACAAAACCCCTCTACCGAAACAAAATTACCTTGATCCGACAACAACAGCGACCTGTCAGCACCTATACAAATTCGCAAACCCAAGAATCACTAAGCAAACATACTTCCCACTCTCTCTATTGCCTCTCTTAAACCTGCGATTTCTTCTCCACTCATTGTTCGATACTCCAACTCCGATTTTCCCCTCTTTCTCCCCCTCATTCCTCTCTAAGATATAGTCAATCAAAATCCTCCGCACACTCGCGAATATATATATATGTCTTTTGTCGAACACCCCGTTCGTTTCGCAATTTCGCGCTACACACGCGTGACGAAAAACATGGCACGTTTTGCAGGAGAGAGAGAAAGAGAGAGATATAGCGTGTATTTGGGCGATCGGGAAGTCGTTAAAATCGACGCGGCGCGCGAGGTGAGTTTCCCCGTTTAGAGAGGTGGGCTGTAAACGAGACTGGAGGTGAGATATAAAGCCGCTGTGGGATATATCTGCATGTACATGCGCGCGCCTATAGCCGTCGAAGCGGATTGCCCGTAATGCGTTTCTATATGTTCAGATCGTTTCTTTTTTTTTTCACCCGTGTTCTCGCTGTTTTATTGTTCTTTTATTTTCTTTCTCCGAGGTTTATGGCTTTTGTGGTTTTTTGAAATGCGAAAGTTCAGCGGGGCTATTTTTGTCATTGTTGTTGTTGTCGTCGTCGTCGTCATTGGTGGTACGGTGTTGTTGAAAACGTATATATGGGATAAAAATAAATCATAACAGTATTTTCTTATCCTTTAGAAACCATCAACTATACGCTTCTAAATAAAAATACTTTTACCGCACCAGCTGAGATTCATATATTTATTTTCCTTACATACTCTCATCAAATACTCAACATTGCTTATATTAATTTCCTTTCCCTAACACATTTCCATATCATATATCAAATCATTCACCCGCAAACCAAAAATAATAAGACTCCCAAAGAATTTATTCACAATTTCACATCCACACATTCTCAACGTCTCCTCTCCATCCACTATACCGATACCGCACTCTACTCATCAAATCTTTATAGTGCCAATCAATATCTAGGCCACGCGCCACCTAAAATCGAACCACTATGGCTACTATATACACATTCGCTCACCACCACTACCACCGCGTGGGAATATGCGACTGCGTATATATACGCGTCGCATCGTCGCCTCGCGCGATGATTTTCACGAGCGCTATAGTTGCACAAGCTTACTCTCTCTCTCTCTCTCTCTCTTGCGCGCGTACGAAGCCGTAAAGTCATAAGGAAGGACCGATTTCATCGGCCGTCGTATTTCAGTCGGCATTAAATCAGTCGTAAAACTGGCGACGCTTAAAGAGCGCGAAAGCGCGAGATGCGATTTGCGTGCGTTCGGGACACGCAGTGTGCAGACTAGGAATATGCGTGCACGCTTGTATATATATATATATGTGTGTGTGTGGAGAGAGTGAGGTGTTTTGGAAGTAAGGGAAGGCGTTGTAATGGAGTGATTCGGAGATTTTTTTTTCGCAGATGTTGATGGCGTGAGGAGTTAAGTGTTTAGATTAAGGTATATAAGCTTGCTAGATATACATGTGTGTTTTAAAATCGAACGCACTAATAAGCAAATATAAATTTACTCGATATACAAAGATATCGAATATAGGTATATATAGATATAACTATCCGAGATCTAGCACGCTAAAAGAGCCTTAAATTCGTATATATATGAGTGGCCCAATTACCGCACGCGAACGTTTGCGTATATACAATTTGCCAGAATTTCGCCTCTGCGCAGTCGTAAAACTAGTATATAAAATTAAATACACTGCAGGCAGCGGCACGGCTGGAACTATCCCACGAACCCAATTCCACCTGACCTTACACTTGACTGTACTATCCCCCCACGTCAAACCCTCACTCCTATATATACATATACCCACACACACACCACCGCGAAAGCCCATAAATCGCGGCTCATTTGGATCGGCCGCGACGATAAATAGCCTCAACCGTCGCCCGCAATATTTCCGCTCCTCTCGCGCCCCCTCTATAAAGCAAAAAAAAAAAACAAAAAAACACTCCTTTCGCGATACACAAACTCTTCTCGCAGTAGCGCTTAACTCGCGCGGGAAAGCGTGCCTCGAGTACATCCATCTCGGTCCTCTTATTAATCGCCCTATCGAGTTACGTTCTCTCTCTTTCTCTCTCTCGCTCGCGCGCGCGCGCGAATGCTCGGTTGTATATATACGTCTCACCCGGGTTATTAATTATTTAACAGTCGCGCGAGCTCGCGAGAAATTAACAAATAGCCGGGGATTCCGGGGCGCCGAATCGCACGAATTGCACGCGTTTTTTGTAAGGGATATATATATGCATTTGCAGTGTGTGTTAGGTAATTGTCAATGATTTGTCTTGGTTTGTCCGAAGTTAAGATATTTCCGCGAGAGATGCTTTGGAATAATTTTCCCTGGATGTGGATTTCTGGAGGTTGTGTGTATATGTGTGTGTTTTCCAAGAGGCGAATTAAAATTCCTGCGGGTTTGAGTTATTTATTGCGGAGATGGCTGTGATATTGTTGGTTGATTTTTTTCGTCGTGTTGTATATATAGTCGCGTCTATGGCGTTGTTTTGCAATGTTTGATTTATCTAGGGTTATTTCTGCGCAGCCGCTGGAATGAAGATTTTTTTTTTGTTTAACGGGTATAAAGATTTCTCATAAAATTGTAACACTTGTTTCGCGGTGATATTACAGGAATTTTCTCGCGCAATGTAGTACTATACGGTGGTTTCGTAATTGAGGTAAATATTTTTATTGGGCTTGTAAACGAAATGAATTTATGTACTCTATAAAACTCATTTGTTCGCTTTATTGTACAAACAGCACACGCGAACGTTGTAGTCAACGATTAAGAGCATTAAATTAAATTAGAAATATTTACACATCAATTGTACTGATTAATCTTATCCAAGCTTGCTTCTCTCTTTACAAATCGCCAAAAATTTACATAACAAGTATCCGACATTTATAACATTCCACAATATTCAACACGCATCTTTTACATTCGTTCTCGCGTTCCAATTTGTATGGGTAGCCCCGCCCCTCGTGATTTTCGAAAACCGAAAGCTGCAAAAAAAAAACGTTACAGAGAAGTAAGTACGTTCGTCATGTTGAAACTTTCTCGCACTGGTTCTCCCGGAATTCGAAATATGCCGCTACAGGTGCTACGGAAAAATGTCGCTGCCTCCTTTTTTCGATCGATAGGCGAAAGGGACAATGTGGTTCTTGAAAATCTTGATCGTATTTTATGGTCGGATTGGGGCATTTTGTGATTTCAAATTTACGAGGCCGGAATGTCAGCTTCGCTTGTTTATTTGACGTTGAAAGCTTTAGATAGTTTGAATTATTTCTTTTCACTAAAGTGTTGGTGTGAACAAAATTATATAATAGACATTTTTTTTTAAATATTTAATTGCTTTACTTTGAATTAGTTACATATAAAAATATGAAAATAGAATTGGATACCGAAATAAGTGCTTTAAATTTTTCCCCCTATCATATAACGCTCCTTTTATGTACGATGAAATAAATATACGCAGATTTTTGTAGACCTCGTGCGACTCATATTAAAATCTATCATGTTACTTTCCTCATACAGTATTACCTAACTTAATTGATTATGAAATTTCATTACACATTAAATAATAATATTTATAGCTATGACTTTATTACCAGCAGAATTTTTCGCATGACCAATATATACATATATCCTTCCTTACAAGCTAATTGGTCTAAACAAACTAAACCCCTAACCCCAATTACAAACGAGCCACCGAACCATATAGCAATAATAATCCCCATATTCTAAACCACGAAAAAACAAACAAAACCAAAGCCGCACCATCGTAAGGTCCCGTATAACAAAATTACGCAGTCATAATCCCTCCTAAACGCCTTATTTAATACCACTACACTCATACTCTTACCACACGGATAATTAGCAGTCACTTCTCTCTCCAAACTCGTCGCCGGCAGGTTACCAAAGACGCTCGCGGGTGTAATTCGCTCGCGAGCGCGAGAAAATACCGGGGTAGCGTGAGCGCCACTGTAATAATATAGCGATGGCGGCGCTTGCGCGCTCTTGCTTTCCCGTCGACGCAATAATCTCTATCTCTCGCATAGCGAGAAAGAGAGAGAGAGAGAGAGAGAGAGAGGAGGGAAAAGTGGATCACGACGACTATACGACGCGAGAGAGCGCGTGCAAGGGATTTGAGTTTAATCCAGGAGCCCAGTGTGAGAGTGAGCGTCTAATTAGTCGGGCTTGATTAGAGGGATTAATATGCGGAACGCGCGTGAACGTGAGTGTAGTGTAGGTTATATCTCGGAAGTTGGAGTATTAGTCGTTTGCGAGAACGAGGGTTTCGTAAATTTTGGGAAGAGAGAGAGGGAAATGGAATGCGAAGGGTTTAACGCGTGCGGTGTTGGTGGTTAGTGTAAATAGCGATAAGTTTGATTAGAGCCCAAGGAGATTGAGTGGTAATGAGGACAAAGTAGGATATTTATTGGATCCGGTATATATAGAGAGGTTTAGGTGGATAAGAGGTTGATTTGTGAGAGATTTGTAATGTCGGTAGGTTGTGTTGGTGACTTTTTTTTGGTTACTGAGATAATATTATGTAAGATTTGACTTACAGAGTCCAGAATAAGTTTTCTCCGGTATATCATCTGGAACTTACCTGAAACAAAAAGAAAATTGAGGTTAATTGACATGAAATTGGAAATATTGAGTATTACGATTGTTTAATAATAGAATAATGGTAAACGAAATCTGAAAAGGTATTGATATAAAAGTATAAGATTATTAATTACAACGTGAGTAATAATTTAAGAAATTCCCGAAAGGAACATCGAAAACTACTGAATTTATAGCAAAGACCTAATATAGTATCCTATCAGGCTTATAACCATGTCTCCACCATGTTTATATTAAAATTTGACATATTTTCCTCTCAATTTCAGATCACAATATCAGATTCATCGCTCTTGTCATATCATGAACGATCTATCATACACATAGACGAGCCTTGTAACAATCAGGTATAATCCTCCTTCCTCACCAATCGATATTTGCATTACCCAAACCACTATACAATTAAAAAAAAACTCTCACACATAAACCCCACTATATCAACACCTTAAAAAAACACGAAAACAAACCGTTCTTATATTATAAACCTCTCTTATATATCCGCATTGACAAATCACGCCGCTTTGATCATAATCCCGCACAATCACTTCCCACACAACTTCCTTGATCGGCCATTCTATA
Organism: Torymus tubicola; assembly: GCA_035583055.1. Classification (NCBI taxonomy): domain Eukaryota; kingdom Metazoa; phylum Arthropoda; class Insecta; order Hymenoptera; family Torymidae; genus Torymus; species Torymus tubicola. The sequence continues at coordinate 22,149 of JAWWEQ010027360.1, forward strand.
AAAAACGAATCTCCTCATAAATCATCTCCATATCGACCTCCATCCCCCCGACGCAAAAATATGTCAAGTATCTCGCGTACAAACACTGTACATCTCTGTGCTCTCATCCAGACTCGTATAATAGGTAAACAGAGTCGGTCTCGTCAAAGCTGGTCATTCTTCCCGCATATACGCGCGTCGTCATCCTCGCGTCAACATCCATCCCGTGCTTATATATACACGAGAATAATGCCATTGTGTGAACGCAATGTGTATATATATATATATATGTATAAGTATACTATTTTCGTCGAGGCTCTAAAATCAGGACTGTATATATATATATATACATATGTACGTATGTTGTTGTCGTCGTCGGAGTACGCACACACGGGAGAATTACCATTACAATGCGAGACCGCGTGTGTATATCGGTTGGCGATCGTTCATATATATACGACTATGTGGCGTTGTATACCGTGATTGTTTGCGAGAGTATAGACGTTCGTATATATGTAAGAAACGAGAGACGAAAGGATTTTGGTTATGTATTTGTTTTTTGTTAGGAATTTTGATTATAGATTTATCTTGTTAAAAGAAAAGTTTTGTCATATAATCGACAAGTATAAGAGAGACTGCCGTATTCATGAAATATACTAATTGTATAGTGCACGCAGCTTGAAGTTTGAGTAAAGTAAGTCGTAACGTTGTGACATTTTAGTATGGATTAATCATAAGGATATATATATATATATATATATATATACTATATATTGTAAAGTAAAATGTACAACCTTACTATATATTTCATTTATGACACTCGAGCTAAAACTATACTCATCTATATATACGTATATCCATGTCATTCCAGTACTACAAAACCAAAGTACTACGCACTCATTCCGCGTACATGCAAAGTACATAATTCTAAAACGCACGCGTTAAGAACCTCGTTACCACTTCTACAAGACATTTTTTGCACAGTACAAACCTCTGTTGCTTGCGTATACAGAATAAAAACGAAAAAAAAAATCGAAAAGTGCGTACAGCTCGCGCCGCGCGTATATATCGCCTGTATAACAACACACTGTTATATTGTACTGTCGTTGTGTTGAATGGGCTATCTACGGCTCATGCGTATAGATGTGGGCCACAGCGCACATAACTTATTCATCAATCAATCTTTCTCTCTCGCTAATGTACAATGCGCGTGTGGGCATAATGCAACGCGTAAATGTCAATCACGGTAAATACAAACATTAGGCGAGTGTAAAGCGTGCGCGTACGCGCGTCTATATGTGCATCGGATATGGATATAAAAATCGAGTAATCAATTCGATATATTGCCGGTGTATGCAATATGCTACTTAACGTGATAAAATTATCGTTAAAATTAACGCGATGGAATCTAATTAAAAGGTGAATTACCGTATAGTTCTTTGCGGATTAATTAAACAATTATTTTTGTCTTGTATCGTGAATATTTCATATATCTCTTTTCATACCACGCTCAAAATGTATATGGATAGACCTTTAGAAAAAAAAAGTTATTTGAATCTCAAATTATACATAAGTAAATCATTCCTCTCTGCACAATCTACATATTATCTTACTTTTACAAAACTAATCAACACACGCATATATATATATACACATCGACCTTAATTAATCGCTACAAAAACATCCAATCTTCACAATCCCTCTATACCCTTCAATCATTCCCCCCTACTACTTTTTTTTTCCTCACATCCGCGGCTCGCGTTTGTTTTCGGGCTTACGCACACACTTCGTCTGACCGGCTCGGCCTCTTTCCACTTGCACACGCGAGCGCGCGCGTCTCGACACCTCGACGTGTCTCGCCTCTGCACATCGCCGTCGCCGCCGCCATACATTATGCATCTAATGTTAGTTACATGAGCGCGTTCAGCAGAGGCGCTATTCCTTCTACCTGTCGGACACGACGACGACTCAGAGCGTGTGACTTTTCCGGAACTTTCTGGTGCTTTTTGCTGCCCGATGGTTTTAGCTTTCGCGAGCTCAGCGTATGTGTTTGTGAGAGAGGTGAAAGCTTTTGTTTTTTCATGGGTATATATACGCGTAGTTTTTTGATGACAGAGTGTATTGGGAACAGACGAGGTGAGAAAACGGGTCGACTGATAGAGCTTAATTTATTATTGATTTATCGTGGGTTGGATGATATGGTTTGTTGTATTAAATGAATTTTGCAAATGTAACAGAGTGAATTGAATGACGTTGTTATTGTACTTTTCCTATTTCTACATTTCTCGAAGCGCGTAATTGTATGCGCACTTTCAAATACAGTGTATATACACATATATGTACGCGCTCGCAAGTAATTTTCTTTCAAGGTTCGCCGAGGCAAACATGCTACTATTTTTCACATTACAAGTGAATTTCAGTCGATAACAAGTGTAGCTTGTATACAACCTGTTCTGAAAATGTACGTTTCGCACAACATACTCTTATAGAACTCGAAATTCTGAACAAAAAGTTTTTATACCGTTTTTCGATATGACAAGTAGTTTTTTGAGCATCAATGCCTCAAAATTGTTTATTTTCAATAGAAATTGTATA